>SZWC01005989.1:101914-144414 GCA_023375785.1 Penium margaritaceum | reverse complement strand
ACAATGAATTCAATTTGCCATGAGTATTGTCTCCCATTTGGTGGCTGATTTTGTACGTGGTGTGTGACTCGCCGATGGGCTCGCCGATGGGACGAACGAGTTGTCAAGAATTGCATCCAGAAATTTTGCAGCCAAGGACGTGCTACCCCCTGTGTCCGCATTACCCCGATGGACTTGCCAATGGTAAGTCTTTAACCGCATGACAGAAATGTCAGGAATAACAAACGGCCTATCCCCATATTAGTGACCGCATGAGTGTTACGTAGATGAATGGTATGACACTATCCGGTTGCGAGTGTTTGCTTGAATGGTAAGTCAACGTGATTTTCAGTATATTCGTTTTCTGTCACCATAGCGTTTTACAGGTTGCATGATTCATCCGTCAGAATGGCGCCTCGACCATAGGCTTCTCTGCAACACCAGGAATACTTTGAGCATCGTGGAGTAGTGAAGAAAAGCGGGCGTGACTCCGTATCGAAGGTAGGGTCCAAACAGGCACCTCACATAAACTTATCCATATGTTTTACAATGTTCTATAGGGCCCATTCCTTTTCAGCTACCATGGGACATATTTCTACGCAGGTTACCCACCGTTGAGAACTGTGTTTACATATTTGCCAGTGTTAAGAGAAGAAGACTAGTATGCCCACCTTTTGGCAGGGGGCTTCTGTTCTCCCCACTAATTTTAATTGGTGCGCACTATGTCCAAAGTTTTAAAGAAGAAAAAAAAGAAACCCCCTTTATGCACTTTTCACTAAGTGTATCCGATACCCACTTTAGACATCCGCTTGTCACAAAACGTGACGAGCGGATGTACGGGCTCGTGCTCCCAGACACCGCGAATCGTGCAGAAGAGGCCCCCAAATAATCCTTTTCACAAGTGACATTAGCTATTGAGGACCTATATTCCTAATTCTTGAAAATGTCTCGTATTCCTTCGTTTACTCATTGTTCCACCATGCATATGAAAAAACCACCAGCGGCTGTTTGATGACAATCTATCAGCTCATAATTCTACTCATTTTTTAGGGATTATTCTTGTCACAAAAGAGAATCGACACAAACTTTATTGGCCCTATGGATCGAACGGTTGGGGTTTTTCATATCCTCCGATGGAAGAATTGGAGTATCATATTGAAATCTTTGTAGACCTTCCGAGACAAAAAGTGTAGTTACCAGGCAACTTCCTAGGGCACATGTGTGTGAGATAGTGACCACGCACGAGAGAGCACACGGTGCGCCATGGATGCGGGAAAAACTTGCCTCAATAGCTCAAGTAAAAACCAAGACAGGAGTGAGAGGGAAATGAGAGAGACTTAGCAACCAATGAGCATGCACTCGCTGTGAGCATGACACTCAAGCGAGCACACACCGCCATGCGAGGGTCGAGCCTAACCACTTGAAATTAATCCGTGCAGCGGCTACTCACCAGCGCACGGGTGAGCTTGGCACGGTGGCCCCCTAAGGATCAACACTCGGGAAATACGGCTCCTTAAGAACATTTAAGGCAAGCAAGACATGATGTAGGACACGGCAGTAAGAATGTACGAGCCCTGACCTCTCACCAGCTCGTACACACTATGCTCCGATAGTTCATCAAGTGAATCAAGTTCAACTTTCATGGCTTGCTCCAACAGAGCACAGTCAGTGGCTCCACGTGCCGCTTGTACGGTCAGTGGTTCAGGTGGAAGGGGAGAAATACCTAGAGAACCAAAGTATGAGGCAACATATCCAGCTACAGACGATGAAATAGCTGAGTGGAATTCCTGTTCAACGAGGTAGTAACCAAGCGCAGTGCTGGGATTAACGACAGAGACAGCAGGAGACAAGCCAGAGGTCATGAGTGCAAGGGCACGGAGGCCAGGGTCACCAGAGACCTGAAGACGAGGCTAGGAGGGAAGTGCCCTGAGAAGACCTCCACATGTATAGAGTGAGACAGGGGGAACAGACAGCGCTCAGGAGGACAGCACAGGCGAGGGAGTAAGAGAGGTTGGATGCACAGTAGCAGTAGGAGGTGAAAATGGAGACAGAGGGAGAAGGATGCTTCGGGCGGTCAGAGACGCTGGCAGTGAAACCAACTCAGCGGCAGAGGGCGAGTCTGTAGTGGAAGGCACAGAGGATCTAGAATGGGGAGACACCATTGGAGCAGGAGACTCTGACGGCTGAGTGCCGGAAAGAAAGGGAGGCGAAGAGGAGGCAGAGGGCCCCAGTGGGGCGGAGGAGATAGGGGGATCCCAGGGATGCACAGAGGGGAGAGAAGATACCCCAGACGGGAGTGGACCACCTCCACCCCGAGAGGGCAGAGAGAGGGACCCGCCAAAGCGAGGAGCATCCCGTTCAAACAAGTGCTCAAAGAACAGGGCATCACTGGACTCAATGACGCGACTGCGAGAGGGATCCCAGAAACACCAAGCTTTGGAGAAGGGAGAGACACCAAAGAATACACATAGGCGACCGCGGGGGGATAGCTTACCATCCCGGTGGTCAGCGGGGAGCCAAACAGAAGAAAGACATCCCCATACTCGGGCAAGGTAGAGGTCGGCGCGCTGACCCGTCCACCGCTCAAAGGGTGTGATTGTGTGGGGAAGAGGACCATGAGGAACCCGGTTCCAGACCCACATTAGGTAGGACATTGCCTTAAAGGCGAACATAAGGGACTAATCGAAGGCACAAAGAAGGGCATTCACCTCATTCTTAAGGGTGCAATTCCAATGTTCACACACCCCATTTTGTTGAGGGGTCTAGGGGGCTGTGAACTCAAGACGAACACAACGAGACTCAAGGAAGCGGGAGGTAGGGTCGAGGAACTCACCTCCTCTGTCACTACAAAACACACGCAATGGAAAAAGACAAGCGCGTTGGGCTTGAGAGAGCCACGATTCAAGGATGTTGGTCATGTCACTTTTGTGACGGAGAGCAAAGACCCTACGGTACCAGGAGAAGTCATTGGTTAGGCAGATAATGTAGCAACCGAGACCACCAAGGAAGGCATCTAGTGACGGATCCATGACATTAGCATGGACAAGGTCAAGAGGGTGAGACGAGCGAGACTCAAAGGTGAAGAATGGAGAGCAATGCATCTTGCCACTGGCATAGTCAAGATATCTCGAGGAGCAGGGAGGTGCAAAAGTGGCAGGGTCCAGGCCCGTAGCAGGTTGAAGAGAAAGGAGACTCTGGATGGAAGTAATGTGGATGTGATAAAGCCGACGATGCAAGAGATCAACATGGGCAGGAGACAAAGGGGGCACCACGTGAACAAGAGCAGAGGTAGCGGAAGACGGGGGAAGGGAAAGCGGCACGCAAAACAGGTGATCATAGCGCACTCCGCGCAGAACAACACGACCAGACGAGCGGAGAGAAATCCAGGCAAGGCCGCGGCTAGACGAGAATTCCATGCCCTGGTCGTCAAGGGTAGTCACAGAGAGCAAGCTGACCTCAAGGGATGGGACGTACAGTATGTTAGGAAGATTGACTGTGCCGCGAGGACCAACAAAACAAACGACAACGACACCATGAACGGGGAGGAGCTAACCAGGATGAGTGCGGAAAAAGCAAACAAAGCCGACAGGGCCAAGGGAGACAAAGAGGAGCGGCAGGTGGTCATGTGGTGGGTGGCCCCAGAATCAATGATCCAGAGGCCATGGGCCGCGCGAGCGGTAGGAAGAACAAGACAGACAGTAATAGTGCCACGAAGAGAGAGGGAGGAGGATGTACCAAGATGAGTGGGGAACGTGCCAGACTACCAATCTTCAATCCAGTCACAAGTAACAGGCAGGTCCCCTTGAACATCACCAGGTGCTGCACCACGAAGGGTGCCGTCAGACTCACAAGCAGACAATGGACACAGGCCACTCACATTCTCACCTCCTTGAGAGAAAAGGTGGAGGATTTCAACAAGGCGCCGCTCAAGAACACACTCCTTGTCACGACGGTGAGAGGAGCAATCGGAGGAGCAGTCAGAGGAACGGTCAGACAGGTGGTCGTCATGACGCATCCAGGAAGGTGTAGAGTAGTGTGAGGACATAGGACCGTAGTAGGGAGGACCGGTTGTAGGCGGTATCTAGCTCCAAGGACTTGGGGGTGAAGGTGACGGCTGAAGTGGAGCAGATGTAGTGGAGAGGGCAGAGGCTGAGGCAGAGGAGGAAGAAGATGCGACCATCACCGCCGCAGCCGCTCAAGAAGAGGTGACGCCGATGCACGCCTAATGGGCCCGCATGGAGGAGGCCAGACGGACATCATCACGGGGAGCATGGCACTTGGGCATAGAGTGGCTAGTAGCACCGCAGTTCCTGTAAGTGACACCTGTGTTGGTGGTGGAACCGAAGAATGACTTTCCCCCCCGACCACCTCCACGCCCTTTGTCACCACCATGGCCACCCCCATGATTGGAGCCACCACCCCCACCACGAGAAGCCACCTTAGTGGAGTGAGCTGTGGCAGGGGAGGTGGAGACTGAAGGTGAGGTTGCGGGTGCTGCAGAAGAGGATGAGGAGGTTGTGACTGTAGCGAGCGTAGCGCGATGCATACACTTGTTTTGCACACTGTTCCACCAATCAGTAAGATGAGAAGTAGTGAAGTGTGTCCATAAGGAGTGGAGCAGAAGCAAGATGCTTGAGTTGTGCCTGGGAGATGTGCAGGTAGAGATCAGAGAGCATAGGAATCAGACCCGTAACAATGGACAAGTAGGCAGATAGAGGCCCAAGAGCAGCCTTGACCAGGTCGCGCAGCAAGCAGAGAGTCCGCGCCGAGTACTAGTTTGTAATCTCATCAGCTTGGTGACTTTTGTGCGACGACGAATGAGGGCGTATGTGCTGACGGGGTCAGCAGGTGTGCCTTGTGTCGGGTCTACATTGAACTTACCAATGTCATCAAGAAGACTCTCGGGTCCGGCATTGATGAGAGCTCAAGCGGCCCGGGCTGCCTCACCTCGCTGTGGAACAAATGGTGCCATTGGAAGGGATTAGTACTCCCAAAGGACTTCCCCTTGGGCCCACGCGCTAAAGCACGTTTCCCACAAAGTGAAGATTTTGGAGGTGAACTGTGGTGGTGGCATCTCCAGGTACTTCTGCCGTGTAGGTAGAAGGACGTGAGCTAGAGCAGTTGTTGAGAGAGCGAGAGAAGAAGAGTTAGGGACACCACCATAAGGAGAGACACATGAGTCTACAAATGCAGCGTTATTAGCAGGTAGGACAGCGGCAAGGACAGGGACAAAACGTAGGCACTCTAAGACTAAGGTCGCCACTATGGCGGCTAATTCCTATTGTGCCTCGCGGTGCTATTGTATGTCATCCTCAGCTTTGCGACGGGCCGCCTGTGCCACACTAAGGGTGGCTTGAAGAGCCTCTATTGTCTCCTCTGGTCCTGGCATTGTGAGAGTGAGCAGGCAGAGGGAGTGAAGTGACAAGTGAACGTAGAGTGCAAAAGTGTAGAGGGTGCTCACCGAACTGGTGACAGGGTAGTAGTGCAAAGAGAGGGGCCACCACTGCCGCAGCTGAAGAGAAGAGAATGGAAACCCACCTTCCAACTACCACGGTAAGGCATAGAAATCCTGTGACGGTGGCCCCGGCTACCACTGCTGAGGGCCCCGGCTACCACTCCTGATGCAACCAGGAGTCTTGTGGTGATGTGTGGTGTGAGCTCTCGCAGAGCACCGGTGGGGGTCAAGAGCGCCGGTGGGGGTCAGAACTGCTGTTGTAATGGAAGCGCGGATAGAACCGATAGCTGCTGTAGTTGAGTCAGCGGCAGATGATGCGGCAGTGGTAACTGAGGCTACTGTTACGGGCACCTGGGTGGCAATATTGACAGCTGCAGTAGCAAGCAACTTAAGAGAACATGTTGTGTGCGCGTAGGCATCAGCTGCACGGCCCACCGCAGTCTAGGTGGGGGCCCTGCACGCGTGAGCAATGGCGGCAAAGGTTGATATGGCCCCTGCAGCTGCATCAAGAATGGCACCTGCCAGGCTGATAGAGTTTGTATGGAGTGGGAGAACTGGAATCACCTCAGGGACCTCTGAAGTTGGAGCCGGTCCAGCAGATGCAGCTGTAGTTTGGGACGGAGTAGATGTGGGGTTGGAAGCAGATGCAACGTTGGACGAATATGGATCGGCAGGTGGTTACATGTTTGAGGGACGGGACGGTGACAGAGGTAGGCCGTCGGCGGTGTACACCTGTTGATTGATCTCCTCCTCTTGCACAGCCGCCGCCCCCGTACAGTGCGGCCAGTTCCTTGCGCCAATAGGAAGAATCAAGCATGTGGTACCACAAGGGCGTGTCGTTATCAGGAGGTGAATGAGGGTCAAAGAGCGAAGGGTCCTCCCACTCATGGTCGGTGTGGCGTGCAGCCGTACGAGGGGAGTCAAGTTCCACGTCTGGGGGCCCGTCAAGAGGTGGCGAATCCATTGTGACTGCTTCTTGGGATGGCAAGGGCATCCCAAGCGTGTGCTTTCTCGTGAGGGTTGAGAGTAGAAGATGCACGCGATCTGTTGTGTTTTGGTGAAGCAGACAACTGCACGACCACGAAGGCGGCAAGAGCAGAATGCTCCAAGCCTACCGGCATCGGATTGCTGTGGCGGAGGGCCGCCTAAGAATGGACTTTTGGCTTGCCAGAGAGCAGTCGAGCCACTCCTTCCAGGGAGTGAAGTTTTTGGCCCACTGGAAGAGGAGGAAACTCACCATAGACGATGGTGTGGTGAAAGAGGGGAGTTGCACAAGGTATCGCCCGTGGGTGTAGATGATGGCGAATCAGAGCTACTACAAGAGAATCACAAGCAAACGCAACAACACCTCTCGGTGCTGCTGCTAAGTGCCAAAGAGTCGGCCAGCAGCGCAGATGCGCTACTGAGGTAGGCTGTGGCTTCCAGGGGCTGAGAGGGTCGCGGGCGTGTGTGTTGCACCGAGACAAAGGACCAGGATCAACAATTTGTTGGAACGAATCATCGCTGCTCTGATACCAGTAATTACCAAGCAACTTCCTAAGGCACATGTATGCAAGATAGTGACCAGGCACGAGAGAGCACACGGTGCGCCATGGATGTGGGAAAAACTTGCCTCAATAGCTCGGGTAAAAACCAAGACAAGAGTGAGAGGGGAGCGAGAGAGACTTAGCAACCGGTGAGCATACACTCGTTGCAAGCATGACACTCAAGCGAGCACACACCGCCACCCGGGGGTCGAGTCGGACCGCTTGGAATTAATCCGTGCAGCGGCTACTCACCAGTGCGCGGGTGAACCCGGCACAGTGGCCCCCTAAGGATCAGAACCCTGGAAACATTGCTCCCCCAGAACACTCAAGGCAAGCAAGACATGATGCAGGACATGGCAGTAAGAATGTACGGGCCCTAACATCTCTCGTCCTAAGATCTTCTCAAAGATAGAGAATCAAGTCATGACCATGCAGGTGCCAGCAGGCACTCCTAGGTAGAGAAGATGTGTCATTTCGCCCGGCCCGCCCATCATGGTAGGCTCGCTTGACGTCTTCCCAGGTGAGGTCATGTCGGTTAATGTATACATGTGTGTGCATGGAGGAGCAGGCAAGAGGGCATAGAGATGTGAGTGGCAACAAACTTCAACAAAAAGATGGGTGCGAGCTCGTCGCCCTCTCTTCTTTCATTCCATATCTCGTGTAATATGAGATGTGGAACCGAGGAAAAATCTTGCATTGGAAGTGCCAAAGACAGAACCCTACACGCACGATAAGCTTCCATTTGATGAATGTGTATTTACTTATCCATAAACCATTTACAAGTATATTTATATTCTGTAAGCGCGTAAACGTATCATTAAAACATGAACTGACGGACGTCCATTCTAGCGATCGGACATCTTTTTCTCCATCAATACTCCATGTTTTAATGATTGACCTTGAGGTCAATCATCGAAAGCAAATTTCTGCCAATGAATTCGATTGAACAAGTGAGAAAGACATTTATTTCTTAGATCATACGATTCTACGAACGATGAGTGAGCATTTTTAAAAAAGATACATATGTTTGTACAATGAAACTCTGCCATGCTTATGTAAGAATCATGTTCTGGATTTTTGCACGGAGAAATACTACATTCTATTGTATACAATATGTTTAGTGATGAAATAGCGTGTGTTAAGGTTGATGAACTGCCGTTGGATAGGACAATCTAGTGTCTCCGTATCAGCTACGAAAGTTAGTTTGTGAGCTAAATCAATACAACAATAGAAATAAGCCCTCGGTAAACGCAAGCTGTCGATACTTGAGGAAAAGAGGCCGACAACGCCGGCCTCAATTCCATCATTCCCACGTGCAATGTCGCGTGTGGATTCCAACGTGTAGTGTTTTTGTTCCGGGCAGTGTGCAAAGGACGGGGTAGCAATGTAACAAACTTGGAATAATGTAGGTCCGTTTGTTGCTTTGTATAGATCAGCACCATTTCCAAAAATGGTCTGTCGTGTCCTCTATCTCAAAACACGGGGATAATCACAGCTTCAGTCCACTGGACGGCGAGGAGAATTGCTCGCCAACCAGCCAGACTAACCGGATAGTGCCTCGCACTATCCGGCCACCGCTCGAGGTCTTGCAACCTCGAGCGGCGAAATGCGAGCCCATCACAAATGTTCACGATGGGCTACGTGGGGCCCGCGCTATCACATTGGGCATGACCCAATGTGACATCGTGAGGAGTCCCCACCCATCAAGAGGCCCCTCACCATGACGAGGGGGCTACCGAGGGGCCATCACCGGGCGTTCTGACAAGACCACTCCGCCAGATGCCACCTCCACACGATGGCGTGGCAAACACTTTTCTATAAACGTGTTGGCCACGCCATCGGACAAGGGGCGCCGGGTGGTGAAAAAATGCCCTTGCACGTGCGAAGACATTTTGTCATCACGTCCCCATCCTTAATCACGCCGGAAACTTACGGTTTCCACATGGACAACATAACATAGTTAAAAGGGTTGACTTGACGAGAGAATTGTACCTATTCGAGCCGCGTCAACCCGCCGACAAAATGGATTGATAAAACAATATCCTCCATCCTCCCTCTGGGGTCGCCCTATGACAAGAATGGACTCCGTGCCCCGACCTTGGTCGGCGCATACTTGTAAGAGGAGTCATTCGTGAGAGAAATGACTTCACGGCGAAGTTGATTTCCACGACCAACCTACGCAATTCTCATGAGCAGTCGGGTCTCAAGGGCTCACTTACCCACAGTGGCTTGTACCCCGTTTCACCCGTCGTGTTACATTGGTATCCATGAGCTAGGCTTCACCCTTGGTGACTTAGTCGCTAGACGACTTGGAACCTTCTTAGTCGCCGCTAGGAAGTTGCAGCCACCACTCCACTCCTCCTCACCCAAGTCCGTAGGAGCAGATTGATTGGTCAACGGCTCCACCATGCTAAGAACGACGCAGAAGCAATGGAGTAGGCCATTTTTGGCCACAAGGTCCGCAACCGCGTTTGCTTCCGCTCGCCTTGCTGTCGCGTTACAGAACCACCGCAGCAGGCCAGTTTCTTCATAAACACATACCCCGACTTTGATGAGGCGCTGCAGGCAGCAGACTTCTCCAAACTCTGCATGCAGCATACCGTTGGAAAGACCAAAAGGTGAACTTTTTATAACGCTATAATTCACGACCGTTCGACATCTGTGCAGCCTGCTACGGCCCAGGGACCAAGACCTCAAAAAACAGGTTCTTTCTTCCCTTTGCAATCAAAAAACAAATCGTCCACATTGCAGGGGAAACGGTGCCAAAAACTTCCATAATGTTTTTTCCTTGATTTCATGTTTTCCATTAACTTTGAACCTCATTTGATGAGTGTAAGGTGAAAAGGAGGGGTATTTTGGCACTTTTTCCTTGCAAAGGGCGTGGACATTGTGGAAACCCATTTATCTCGCTTACCTTAGCCAAGAGTGCCTTAAGTACTTGAAATAGATTACTGGTGCATCTATATTCTACCTACCACCACACTGTCACTTGACTCTGGTCCCCCCTCCCTTCCCTTTCCTCCTTTCACCCCTCCTCACCAGTCATGGTGGGAGGTGGTCTTCCCATGTCCGTGGCAGGAGGAGGCCCTCCAAAAACTCTAGCAAAGGAGGGTGGCCTAAGCCCATTCGGGAATCGTGCTCCGTGCACGATGTCCCTGACAAAGAGCGCTTGTGGGACGGGCACCGGTCACGCCGCATCCGCCGCTCCAAGGAGGCGTCGTCAACTCCACGCATAGATGATGAGGCCAAGGGCCTTACCAGCACTACCGGCGTAGCAGACACGGTGGACACAGAACCCGTTGCCGCACAGGGCGCAGACGATGACGCTGGAGCAGAGGACAACCGGCTCTCCTTGGAGGCCCAAGATGAATAGGAAGACGATCCTCTCAAGGGCATTGACGCTGCCACCTTGGCGGCCATCAACCACCTTGTGGACCTCAACATCCATGACTTTCGCACAATGGGAGATGTTGGGGCTTTCGCCCTAGCAAAGGTGGACGATGGCCCTAAGCTACCCGCTGGTCATACACCTCATGGCGTTGACTCGGATGACTTACCGGTAGGTGGTGACGGGAGGAACACACTACCTACCTTGGCACGTGCACCAATCCCACAACCGCAGGATGGTCCCTTGGCTCGCCTTCAGCAAGGAACACCTGGAAGAGCACAGACATGTGCTACGACCGCCAACACGACCATTGTGTCTAAGGCAGGTCAGGGTTCGCAGAAGGCTCCAGTGAACATCGCTCATGCACTAAACCTTTTTCAAGACGCCAAGGCATACGAGCATCGCTCAACTCTCTTGAGCGTAACCAGCTCACCAACAGCGTGCTTGCCCTCAAGCAGATGTTTTCAGCAGTATGCTAAACATCATGGGTACATTGATGGCTGGTGGCATGGCCGACAAGCCTGAACCCGCCCACCCCAGGGTCGTAAAGCTAAGCATGGCTGGTGTCATGGCCGACAAGCCTGAACCCGCCCATTCCAGGGTCGTAAAGCTAAGCATCCATTATATGATGATGCTCACAGCCTGATGGATGACACCCATTATGATCGTTCAACAGGCCCGAGCCGCTCATGTCGTCTTCATCAGGCTGAGAAAGCGATAAGAGAGAAACACCCTGAGGATGATGATGCAGCATTAGGCGCTGAGATCTCAAAGGCTTTGAAGCGCCTGAGTGATTATCCCAAGTTTGGCCTATCCAAGCACATGGACTTGGCCACTTGGAAGCCACGATTGGAGCTTTTTCTTGAGCTCCATGACATCAAGCAACGAGCTTGGGGTGCCATCAGGCTAGCTTGCCTTGACAGCGCAACGCTCTCATTAATGAAGAACTGGCTAAAAGTGTTGTACGTGGATACACCTGAGTTAATCCCCAGACCTCACTGGGAAGAACTGTGCAAGATCCTCATGGAATTGTATGGTAGGGAGTCCGTCTCCCAGCAATCATCTAGGCGTTTGTCAAAAATCCGCCAGGGTGACCGCAAGGTTGCAGAATACTTGCAAAACTGATCGGGATCGCCATCCCATGTGGTAAATCGTGGAATGGCTAAACAACGGCCTTTCTTACGAGTCCCTCACTTGTGCATGTACATTGAATCCCCAAGGCAAGCCTTGGACCAGTTATGTTGAGCTACGTGACTTCATGCCGACCGAGTATGGAATGAACATACGCCGTGGCCAGCATCACCAGCATGGCAACAAAAAGCATCAGCACTCTCCCCAACGTGGTGAGCATAAGCCCCCTTGGCACGGGTCAAGTAGTCACAAACGCTCCAAGTCGTAGGACAGCCACAAGGAGTGTGTAGATGGCAAGGCCAAGACAGGCACCCTCACCTGCTACTACAGTGGAAAGACTGGGCACTATGCATCCGAATGATGCAAGCGCTAGAAGGATCGTGCTGGTAGAAACACCAATGAACAGGGCGAAGAAAAGCAGTATAAGGGACAAGGAAACTGCCAGAACGCAAAAGGGTGTCAATGGTGGTTGTGGACAAGCAGGCCGTGGGAAGGGTTTTTTTAACCCCTAGTGGCCGCTTGTGGACAACCACTTGGGGATGTGGCTGAGAGATCCTTGGATGTTGAACGTGCTTTCATGTTCTAGGATGATGGTGTGAAACAGTTGGAACGCTTTACTGGGGCTTTGTTTTCTACTGTTTTCTGCTCCCCCATGAGCAATGACTTTGTGTACCTATCACGCCATTGTCCACTCTTGCATCTCATTGATGATGACTGCTTGCAAAATTGTACTTGCTTGATTTTAACCACACGACAGAAAGCAAACCAAATGCTTGAGTTGGCAAATGTAGCCCACAACATGAACTCGCTCACACAAGTGACCGCTAGCAGCTCTCCATTCGGAGCTCCAATCCTCTTTGTCAACAAGAAGGATGGAGGTTTGCGCATGTGTGTTGACAACCGTGCGTTGAACAGCTTAACGGCCAAAACCTGTTACCCCTTGCCAAGGATCGAGGATCTCTTTGACCAACTTCAAGGTGCAAAGGTCTTCTCTTCCCTTGATCTGGATCAAGGATATCACCAAATTTGGATCACTCAAAAAGATATTCCCAAAACCGTGTTTCGTACACATCTGGGACATAATCAGTTCCGAGTGCTGAGCTTTGGTCTTACCAATGCCCTAGCAACGTTTCAAGCCACAGTGAATCACATTTTTCATGACCAGCTGGGCAAAACCGTCTTGGTGTACCTTGATGATATCCAGATGTTCTCAACGAATCATGAGGAGCACGTACAACATCTACATATTCTGCTTGAGATCCTTTGCATGGAGAAGTTCTTTGCAAAGATGGGCAAGTGTGCTTTTGCACAACCCGAGCTGCAGTACTTGGGCTTCATCATTGGCAGCAAAGGAATCCAAGTGGATCCTCGCAAAGTGCAAGTTGTTTTGGACTTGCCTCATCCATCCAATGTGGGAAAAATACGAGCCTTCTTAGGCTTGGCGAATTACTTCCATCACTTCATGCAACCTACTCTGGCCTTGTCGCCCCAATCACAGCTCTCACACATAAAGACGTGAAATGATCATGATGTGATAAGTGCATTTGAGCGTGTCAAGGAAATTCTCACATCTACACCTGTGCTTGCACTCCCGAATCCCGAAAAACTATAGGAGGTGCTTTGTGATGCATCTATCGTCGGGATAGGGGCCATCCTTATGCAAGAAGGACGACTGGTCGCATATGAGAGTAGAAAAATCTCAGGCGCTGATACTCGCTACACCACACGCGACCAAGAGTTGCTTGCTGTAGTTCATGCATTGAAGGTTTGGCGCTGTTACCTTGAAGGTTCCAAGGGTGGATTCACAGTGGTTACAGACCACAATCCCCTGGAATTCTTTCAGTTACAACCCAACCTTTCTCGGCGACAAGCTCGTTGGAGCGAGTACTTGAGCAGATTCCACTTCCAGTTGGGATACCGACCCGGTTGTACAAACGCGGCAGACCCGTTGAGTCGCACTCCCGTCAATGCAGTTCTCACCACTCTTCAAGCACAATCCCCTTGCATGAAAGACGTACGGGAGCAGGATATGCCCAAGCCTGATAACCCCCTACGCCAATCACCAAAACCGACGGCGCATTTCATGCCATTCTTGCAACGTATCCGCATGGGATACATTGTTGACCCATGGTTTGACTAGGGTAACAATGACCGATACAACATGGTGGAAGCCTCTGGTCTCTACAAGAAGGGCAGTTTGGTTGTTGTGCCCAATTCCGAAAAGCTGTGGGATGAGATCCTTTTTGAGTTCCATAATCCAGCAGCAGCTGGCCATCTTGGTGCAGCAAAAACCGAAAGGGCTCTCTCAGAGCATTATTGGTGGCCTGGATGATCATGCGACATACGCGAGTACATCCAAGCCTGTGAATTGTGCATCCGCAACAAGTCGAGAAACAAGACACCAGCAGGATTGCTGAAGCTCCTCCCAGTGCCCAACTCCTCATGGGAAGAAGTGAGCATGGATTTCATCACTAGCTTACCCGAGACACGTCATGGCCATGATGCTATCCTCGTGGTGGTCGAATCTTTGACCAAGATGGCGCATTTCATGCCCACAACCACGCATGCCACTGCCGAGGAAACAGCACACATCTTTTAGGACACTGTTGTTTGATAGCATGGGCTGCCGTTACGCATCATCTCTGATCAAGACAGGGGGTTTTCAAGTGAATTCTGGCAAGCCCTTGGTGAGATTTTTGCACCCACCAAAAGATGTCCACTACTTTTCATCCACAAATGGATGGACAGACTGAACGGATGAACGGAACTCTGGATGAGATGCTCCGGATTTACGTGGACCCTTTGATGGATGACTGGGATGAGTTTCTCACTCCTGTAGAGTTCGCCTACAACAACTCTGTTCATGAATCCACAAAGTTGACACCGTTCTTTTAGAACGGTGTCAACTTTGTGGATTCATAAACTACGGCCGGCATCCGATGGTACCCATCTCCTTGGTGAGGCGCGAGGGCGGCGAGAATCAAGCACCCTCCGTCCAGACCTTTGTTGATCGCATGGACACTCTTCGTCGCGAAGCACGTGAATACCTCCATGCATCAAAGCAGTGCCAAAAGGCCTATGCCGATGTTGGTCATCGTGACGTCACATTTTCTGTCGGCGACCAGGTGATTTTGAGTACAAGGAACATGTCTCAAGACGCCCGGAGTAAGGAAGATCCTCCCTAAGTGGGTCGGACCATTCAAGGTCACTCACAAGATTGGTGAGGTTGCTTATCGCCTTGCTCTTCCAAAGGTCATGAAGATCCACGACGTGTTTCATGTCAGTCTTCTCACACCTTATGCAGCATCAGAAATGGTTCAGCCACCGCGTGTAATGCTTGCGAGTGACGGTGAGTACGAGGTACATGGGCTCCTCCAACACCGCGAACATACACGCAGTAAACGTGTTGTGAAGGTATACCTCGTGAGCTGGGCCGGTTGTGGACCTGAACACAATAGTTGGGAGCCTGAGAGTCGTGTCCCAGCCGCTATGATCAAGGACTATTGGCAAGACCAGGCTACTCGCTTTCGCACTCGTGCCCCCGGGGGTACCACCCTGGCACAAGCCCCACGCAGGGAACCTTCACCAGTCAAAGTACAGACAAGAGCACAACGGCGACGATCTCGGACGCATGGGGACGCCCAGGCTGATGGTTGCGAGGACGCTCCTTGCAAGAGGGGGAGGAAGCGTTAGCCGTGAAAGCATTTTATGAGAACTTGGCTGATCTATGTACGATCTTGTGCTCGTGAAGGATATCAATCTCAATTTTTTGAGTTATCTCTCCTTGTCCAATGGCGCATGACCCAATTGATGCACCCAATGATTAACCAACAAAGCATGTCTCGTTCCACCAACAACTACTCTAGACCTTCCTAAACCGAGGACGGTTCACAGTAGAGAGGGAGGAATGCAACAAACCTGGCATAATGTAGGTCCATTTGTTACGTTGCATGGATCGGCACCATTCCCAAAAATTGTCTGCCGCGTCCTTTGTCTCGAAATACGAGGATAACCCCAGCTTCGGTCGACTAGAAGGCAAGGAGAATTCCTCGCCGACCAGCCCTGTGAACCGGAAGCTTCGTAGAAGCTTCCAATTTGCAGGAGGGTGACCGGACAGTGCCTCGCACTATCCGGCCGCCTCTCGAGGTCTCGCGACCTCGAGCGGCGGAATGCGAGCCCGTCATGAATATTCGCGATGGGCTACGCGGGGCCCGCGCTGTCACATTGGGCATGACCCAATGTGACATCGTGAGGGGTCCCCACGTATCAAGGGGCCCCTCGCAAGGCCCCTTGCCATGACGATGGGGCTCGCAAGGGGCCACCAGCGGGCGTTCCAACGGGACCACTGAGCCGGATGCCACCTCCACTCGGTGGCTTGGCGAACACGTTTTTAGAAACGTGTTGGCCACACCATCAGACGAGGGGCGCCGAGTGGTGACAAAATGCCCTCGCACGTGCGAAGACATTTTGTCACCACCTCCCCATCCTTAATCATGCCAGAAACTTAGGGTTTCCACATGGGTAACATGATATGTTTTAAAGGGTTGAATCGACGAGAGAAATGTACCTAGTCGAGCAGCGTCAACCCACCGACAAAATGGACGGATAAATGATATCCTCCATCTTCCCTCTCGGATCGCCCTATGACGAGACTGGACTCCGTGCCCCGACCTTGGTAGGGGCATACTTGTAAGAGGAGTCATTTGTGAGACACATGACTTCACGGCGAATTTAATCTCCATGACCAACCTACGCGACTGTCACGAGCAAACGGATCCCGAGGGCTCACTCACCCACATAGGCTCGCACCCCGTTTCACTGGCCGTGTCACAAGTAGTATACCCATCGTTTTGCCAGGTAAACCTGTGGTGTCCATAGTCAAAAACGAATCGACGGCGGTGTCCATAGCCGGAAACGAACTGACGGCGGTGTCCATAGTCGGATTATAAAAGACAGTGGTGCCCATAGTCAAAACCGACATGACAGCTGTGCCCCCGGTTATTGCTTGTCATGGGCACGCTTGACATATATTTCATAGTTTTTACATATTTCAGGTTGATTTGAACGTCGAGTATGGCACGACTTTGTACTGTGTTGTCAGCGGACGTACGCGTAACATGAAAAGCAATTGACTTGGTTCGGAAGGGCTCCAACGCTGTGTTCAGGCGGGTTTTACATATGACATTGCAAGGGTTCCACTCGTATGTACGAGCTGCCCACCGTATGCCTAATTGCGTCATCTTATTCTGTTCACCAACGGTTCTTTGAAGTTTACTGGATCGCAAAAAGGTTCTTGTGGAATGCGTCCTAGTCTTCGCACAGATTCTTTCTTTTTTTTCATAGCATACCGCTTTCTATGTTCCGCAGGTTTCCCATGTCGCAATGTACCTCCCATCATGGAGGTGTAACATGTGCTTCCCTCGGCTGTTGTCAAACCTAAGCTTGGAAAATGTATTCTCCGGTTGCAGGGTTGCCCGTCATGGGGGATCTCGGATTGTTGGCCATTGCAGTGCAGCTCCTCGTCCATGATGTTGCATGCACGAAGGCCTCATGCAATGCACACGGGAGATGAATGGGGGCACAAAAGTTGTTTAGAGCCATGTATTCTACACGAGATGCCCATGTTGTCTCCAGATGGTGGGGAACACGCACCACAGACACGGTGGAGCTTTCACATTTTTGTGGTTCCCACCTGACGAATGCAACAATGACGAGACAGATGAGCCTTGCTTGACGCAACTGACTCCTCCTCAAAAGGATGACGATGCAGCCCACAGAGCAGCGGACGGTGCCCCACGACATGAAACTGGGGGTCCACTATGGATGTTACGTGTAGGTGGTTATGTGCACTCGACCAACGGCCTGCCCGTCGGGTCCAATGATGAAGCACGGAGTGCCGACGCCATGGCAAAGGCTGCATCACCCAACATTGCCAAGCCGACATCCGACCCTGCAACCAGAAAGAAGCGGAAGGCCGAGGTGGACTTCCCGGGTGGCTCATCCTTTGAGACTATGGCAGCATGGAAGGCTGCCATGGAAAAGCATGCGGTTTTCAACCACATGTCACTGAGGTGGCTGAAGAGCGACCCCACGCGTTTTGTGGCGCGGTGCAAGCGGTACGTCAACAAGAAGTGCACGTGGATTGTTCGTGCAGCATACAGCAAGAAGTCTGGTGCCGTCAACATCACGTCCTACATAGATTGACACCTCTGTGACCGAGTCATCTCTCAGGGTAACCCAGTGCGCTCCACGCGGTGGGTGGTCTGGCACATAGAAAACACCCTCGTG
The DNA here is from genome assembly GCA_023375785.1 of Penium margaritaceum. Classification (NCBI taxonomy): domain Eukaryota; kingdom Viridiplantae; phylum Streptophyta; class Zygnematophyceae; order Desmidiales; family Peniaceae; genus Penium; species Penium margaritaceum. The sequence goes on along the minus strand of SZWC01005989.1, from coordinate 126,647 downwards.
AAGGACCCGTCGACATTAGCAAAGGCGTTGTAGGCAATCGTAACGAAGGTTGGCAACACCAAGGTTCCCTACACCACCTTGTACCGCGCCAAGAAGGTTTGCATGGAGAAGATGTACGGCAAGAAGTCCGAATCGTGGAGCATGTTCCCGGGATATGTGGATGAGGTATGTGACACTTTTTTCATTTTCATTCATTCATTTGCTTCAATCATGTTTTATACTTTTGGTCTAATCGTTACCTCTGCTGTATCATGAAGTTGTTGAAGGTCGACCCATTGGCCATCGCAAAGGCCGAGAATGACCAGAAGACTGGCGCGTTCGACCAGGTTTTCGTCGCACCCCGTGCTTGCCGCAAAGGTTTTGAGTACACTTGACGTGTGATCATCATGAATAGTACCCACCTGAAGAATGGACACAAGTAGGTATTGTTGATCATGCAATTCTTCGATGCAAACGACAACGCCATGCCCGCGGCCTACGCTCTTGTGTCTGGAGAGGACGAGAGCAGTTGGACCTGGTTCTGCGAGCTTGTGGCAGCAGCCTACCCGTCCACCGCACAGGTTGGAACCACGGTCATCTCAGACCGTGAGAAAGGATTGGCAAATGCCGTGGAGGCCAATCTACCAGGTGCGACCCACACCTACTGCACCTAGCACCTGATGCGGAACGTATACTCTTGATGCTAGGGCTGGTCGGGCTTCTTTGTTCTGGAACCTCGCCCACGTGACAACGCAGGCGGATTGGAATGCCTTCCTGGCCGAGATGCGACGTGCAGCTCTAAGGGCTGTGGAGTACTTGCTGGGGGGTAATGGCGAGCTCGGCATCCTGAAGGAGCGCTTGAGCCGGCTTCACTGCCCTGTGCCTTGTGGAGGGCACACCACGAGTAACGCCATGGAGTCCCTCAACGGCAAGCGAGTAGAGTTGAGAAAGATGTACCCGTAAACCTTCACGTGTTTGTGCAGTGGTTGTGGCACATCGGCCCCAAGATGGCACACGACATTGAAGACAACGTCGCGCCCGCACTGTACCTGAAAGTCAAGAACTGTGACCACAGTCGTGAGTACAGCTTGGACTTGGACGGAGACGAGGTTGGACCCTGGACGAGCGACACTGCAATGCGCCCGAACGGCACCCCAAGGGACATCAACATCAGCATCAAGAAGTGCTCGTGCGGCCGCTGGCGTGAGTATGGGGTGTCCAGCCCGCACACGTGCAGTCTCCTGCTGGAGAATGCACTCAATCTCGTGGCCTAAGTGGACTTCGGGTACCTGACCCTGAGCTACAAAAGGACCTACAACGCTCCATTCCCATTGCCAAAAGTGAGACATGTGAAGCCGCTGGACCCGAAGCGGAATCAGCCTGGTCCATGTCTTGGGCGCGGGCATCCTGCCACCTTGAGGCTTGACCGGTATGCCAAGGTGAAGAAGAGGCGCATATGTGCGCGCTGTGGGAAGCAGGGCCATGTCCGGCGGGCATGCCCAAACATGGAGGCCCCAACGCCAGACCAGATGGCCGCCGCACGTGTCTCACAGCTAGAAGCAGAGCGGCGCATGTCCACATTTGACTTGTGGCGTCCTGCAAGTCAAACGTGGATGCCATAGGGTACTCTGGGGACGAGGCAGAGGATGCCCCCCCTGCTGCAGAGGAGGCAGAGTCGGACAAGGAGGCAAAGGAGGACGAGGAGGACGAGGAGGATGGGGAGGAGGAGGGGCAGGAGGAGGGGCAGGAGGAGGGGAAGGAGGAGGGGAGGAAATGGAGGATGAGGAGGGGGGACAGGAGGGGGCCAAGGAGGAGGATGATGAGGGAGAGGAGGGGGGGCAAGAGGTGGTTGACCCCGTTTCACTCTCCAGTGACGATGAACGAGTCCACCACGACGATGCAAGGACGATACTCGACCATGGAAGGCTATCCATAGCTCGTGAAGAGCTATGGATAGCCTTCCATGCCGAGGTGGACAGCATCAACCACTCATTTGGCATGTGGTAAGTTCATTCCAACATCATCCCGCACAGTGTGTTCCATTGGAATGTCTTCCTGCGTTGTCAAACATGGTCCCATGTCATGTTCCTCCAACTTAATCCATTCCTTTTGTGTGATTTGCAGAGCCTATAGAAGACCACTCCAGACGAGGGAGGTGCAGGCCCGATAACAAGTGGCCCTGGATTGCACTCTTGCACTAGACTAGTTTTTAGTCGGGGCTAGTTGACATGGTACATTTGTTTTCCTCAAGATGTGTTGGCTGTGCTTAGAGGCTATGACCTTGTGTTATTCTCAATGCTTTCCAGTGAATGAAATCTAATTTCCAATTTAGTACAAATCCATGACAAGCTGAAACCAAGCATGTGTATATATGCACTTGAATTCCAATCATTTCATTCCCTTTGAATGAACTATGTCTTCAGTTTGAGTACTTGCACAAGGTGCCTCAAACATGTCTACATGTGACCAACTTGACTTTGCCGTGATGTTCCTCATGGGAGTTGGTGCAACATCGGTGTGTCAGACACTGTATTCCTACTTGTGGCAGCCAAGAAGTACGAGATATGTAGGCTTGTGCCATTGTACACTGACATACAACGACCCATGTCCAATGGATGCCTATGCAAGTGAAGCAAATTCAGGGGACAGGCACAAAGAAGACGTGTTCTTTGGAGGCGGTGACAAAGAAAACGACAAAGTTGACTCGCATGATGCCGATGAGGATGTTTTCTTTGATGCAATAACCAGTCAGGGATGGCAGGGATGTGGATGTGACGTGTGCCAGTTTGTAGTGTCTTGGATCCAAAGGGGTTGTATCCAGAGTGGATCTTCCTATTTGTATGGAGACAGTTGTTCCCATACTTGTCCCTGGAATAATACTCCAATGCCCAAAGTTGTTTCTGGTATAGTACTCGGGTGCCCATACTTATCAGTCAAATCATACTACAATACCCATCTTGGGCCATCATTAATACTTCCAAGCCCATACTCGTAACCGCATTATTACTATGATGCCCATTCTTGTTTCTTAATGAATACTGCACAGCCCATAGTTGACAATGAAATAATGCTCGAATGCCCACTCTTGTCAGAGACAGAAAACTAGGATGTCCACATGTGTCACTCTAATAATACTCATATGACCATGAATGTCGATGAAATAACACTCGAATGCCCACAATTGTCAAAGAATTAGTACTCGCATGACCATCATTGTCGATGAAACAATACTCGCATGCCTATAATTTTCCCTTGAATAATACTCGCATGCCCTCTACGGACTTGGAGGCTCGGTCCAAAGCCACGGATCCCATGGCTCGAGACAGTTGGGCGGCCTCCCAAGTTCCAAGCCATGTCTTCCGGAGTCACAGGAGGTAGGGCCCATGCTGGTTCAACAAATCCCAACTCTCGGTTGCGTGCTACATAGCGGTCCCACCTCTCCTTCAAAGCGACCCATGCCCGATGAGCCACCACAGGGTCCGCTACGGGAGTAACCCAACCTTGATGTGCCGGGCCATTTGGACAAACGTTGTTGTCCATGTTGAACGAACGTGAAAGACAAAGTTTGCCAGTGAGAACCACCTCAAATACACAGTTTAGTACGCGTTCATATTGCAAACCGGTACAGAAACTGGTTCACTTGATGAACCTGTCCGCGTGATCCTGCGTGGACAGGGCGACCAAGCCGTCGACATCCGTTGATGGTGCACGCGGCGTCGGCAAATTCCATTATGGACAATATGTCATTGCCGTTGGCCGCATCCATTCGGTGAGCATTCATTGGCGATAGAAATGACCTCTTCCAAGCAACGCGCAAACGTCGGCTACAGCGCGACAAAATCAGTCTACATGCATGGCTTGAGGTTGTACGAACTCCCCGCTGTAGAACTGAACACGACAAAACAAAGCATATGTTGCCAAGCCAGCATGTCAACATGCGAGGTTTCTTTAGGACATGCAAGTCCAAGTTGACTGAATACTTGGAGCGTATAGTGGATACATTTGTCATTTCATTCCATTTTCGCACGCTCCATCAAAATCATGGGCAGAGGTGTCATCTCGGTTTCGACTATGGACACCGCCGTCAGTTCGTCTCCGACCATGGACACCGCCGTCGGTTCATTTTTTAGCATGGACACCGCGGATCTATCGTCCGAAACCATGGGTACCGGAGCATTTGTGTCCGTGTGCATAAAACTAAGTGGACCACCACTCCACCATACACAAGCACGGCTTCTCGTATCCGTGAGAAAATCCCACAAACTGAATGCAAGAATGGGCTCAACGATGCAAAACTGGCACGTCATGGAGAAGACGCCAATCGAAAACTTTCAAATAAGCACCCCGACCATGACCACGTCAGTCGCTAGACAGGGCGTTCCTGACCCCCTTGCGGATTGGATAGTAAATGTAAAAACTACACGTATGCTATTGTATTCGCCGTTGCATCCCATGTACAGAATAAGAAAACAGAAACTACGATGAATCCCCATAATCTTAGAATAGAATTGGTATGATATTGTAATGGGCCGGAACCTCCAGCTCGTGCCCTAAAGTTGTCGTCGGAGTTTGCAAGATGGCGATCTCGCTCCGTGTCAGGGGTTTACCCCTTTTGCACGTCTGAAGGGCAATCGTCATCAATGACCCAAAGCAGGAAGACTCCAATGTTTCGAATCTCCGGAGGCCCATTTTCATTTTTATCCTTCACCCTGCTTTTGGGACCCAAACCGAGGGTTCTTACCTCGAACTCGTGTGTTTGCACGAGTTTTTTTGTTATTTTATGTCAAAGTTTGTCGTGAACAAACTTTGATTTATGTTTTGATGTTCTAGGGCAAAATCGTCGTGTGCAAGGCACGCTGGCGATTTCACACCAGGACCACCTCACATCTCTTGTCTCTCATCCCTCATCCCCCTCCCTCGTCCTCCCTTGCTTGCTAGCAAGGAGGGTGAGTAGGGGCAAGGGCACGATGCCATAAGGCCTCGCCCTCGAGGCCCTCGCGACCTCTAACCAGCCAATCGGGTTGAGGCCGTGATCGGCGGCTAGCGCCTGGCTGGCAGGTGGCCAGCCGGTCACTTCGCCGACGCCGGCCGTCCAGCCGGCCGGCAGTGAGCTGGCCGGCGGCCAGCAAAGTGCTGGCCGTCAGCAAGCCCTTGCTGACGCAAGGGGTGGTGCACAACCACCCCTCGCTTCAACAAGGAGGGAGGGCCAAACCGGCCCTCCGGCTACATTCCTCCCCACTTATTGTGAACCGTCTTCATTCATGAACAACAAGCAGGATTATAAGATAGTGAGTCAGCAACATCGTGAAAGAAAAGTAATAAACTAAATCGCCAGATGAACATGAACATGTGCCTCACACTTTGACCTAAGCTGTAGCTTGTCAGTCGACATGGCTAGAGGCCTCCCCCCTTTAGGCTGGAGCGTCCGCGCGACAACCATGTTGAGCGTTCGCAACATCCTATGGTGGCAGTCCATGATTTCCACCCTACAAAATTTTATGTTGTTCAAACTTCCGCGCTTAGGTGCTTCCTCCTGGCACTCGTTGATCCGTGCGAGCTCCCAGCTCCCTCGAATACCCGTTGATCACCATTGTGGGCAACCACGATTTAGGCCCCCATGAGTTATGTTCAGGTCTACACCAGGCCCAATGAACGAGGTATTCCATAATAATTTGTGATCGGAATGTACGCTCTCGGTGCTGTAGTAGACAAAACATTGTGTTGGCCATCGGTAGCGAGGACTGTCGGTGGTGGCTGAACGGTTCCATATGCCATATATGGAGCCATCAGGCTCACATGAAACACGTCATGTATCTTCATAATCGGCGGAAGCAGCAATTGGTATGCCACTGGCCGGATGAGTGCAACGATGGGAAATGGCCCAATCCACTTTGGTAGAAGTTTTCTCGCTCCTAGTGACTTCAGCCGAAGATTCTTAGTGCTAAGCAGCACTTTGTCACTGATGTCAAACAAGACCTAACGGCGACTTTTGTCGACATATGCCTTTTGTCGTTGTTGAGCAGCTTGCAGGTGACCCTTCACCTCTTGGAATAAGGATTTTATGCACTTGGCAAAGGCTTGAGCAGAAGGAACCTGTCCTCCTGTACACCCACTCTTCACCAAAGAAGAGGGTACCATTGGATGTCGACCACTGTTAAACACAAACGGTGTGAATTGTGTAGACTTGTTTGTTGGTTTTTGTCTCATATCTCTCACATGTACTCTGTTGTGTCCTCCCGGCTTGTGTACATCACTGTGCAGATGACTGATAGCAAGATGCGACAAAGATGGAGTGTCGTCGGGTGGAGTTGATGCACGTTGAGGCCTACACACAGCTTGTTGAAGTCTCCTCTCTCCAACATGCTCAGCTCCATCGGTAGACCTCCTCGGCAGTCGTGCCGCCAGCAGGCACTGTCACTGTATATGCCTTCTGCACACGTCCAACCTCGTGTTTGAGTGCATTGTTGTGTTTGCAGCGCTATGTCATGCCTAGGGTCCAAGTCTCGTGATTTTCTGGCACGATTGGTATTGGGGATTAGCATAAACGTTGCCTGGATTTAGGTAGCCATAACTCCTCACTACTGCTTTTCTAGGTGATTCTGACCGCACAAATTTCTTTGCTGCGTGTATATTATGGTATGGTCCCATTTTCAGGAAAAATGGACAACGATCGCGTTTGGGTTGTCGGTTGTCTGGCAGGGCTCACCGAGGAAACTCTGCCTGTCAGAAAATAGGTCTATTTTCTGATTGGCTTAGAAACTGAGAAACAAGCTGTACAGAGCTAGGGGGAGCTAGAATTTTTAGGGGTCTTGCATTCTTGCTCATTTTTGTTTCTTAATCTGTCACTTCCAGTTTTTAGCTGCTTTTTGGCGCTAACATCGGCGCGCACATCTCTCAGTAACAAACGTAGAGCACTCAGACTTAGTCTCTACAGCAACAACAAAGGGGGCGGCACACTAAGCAACGAGCATTAAAGTTTGCACGCTACATCAACAATGCGATTGCCTCAATCTATGCTTTAGAATCGTTTCCATCTTGGTATCAGAGCTAGAGCGTAGCAGCAGCAGCAGCAAACAACCGGCGTACAGGTTCCTGACTATGCTAGTGGACCCCCATACATGCCAATGCAGGGAAAATGCTGTTGTATTTTTCTCGGCAGCATTTACACGCCTGGTGGTGGTGTTAGATTTTTTCCCACGGCCACTGGAAAAGGGGAAATGCTGGCGATTTTTTTCCGGTAGCACTGACCCCCACGTGTGACGCAAGGAGATGAGCGGTAGGCCGCATTTGGCACCTGCTAGCGACGACGCACGTGGCGACGTCAACCAAGTGTAGTGACTGGCAGCAGAAGTAAGCAACAACAACAACCTACAGCAGCAGCAAGAAACAACAACAGCCTGCAGCAGCAGCAGCAGCAGCTTGCAGCAGCAACGAGCATTGGCAACAGAAGCTAGAAGTAGCTCTACGCAGCAACAACAGCCAGTAGCAGCAACAGCTCTCAGCAGCTCGCAATAGCAGCAGCCCGCAATAGCAATCAATAGCAGCAACCAATAACAGTAGCTTGCAACAACATTAGTGTGTAGTAGTAGCAAGCAGCAACAGCAGCGAGCAGCAGCCAGCAACAGCTAGCAACAGCAGCTTTAGCAGCGGCCACTTGTAGCAGCAACTACAGCTGCTCACAGCCCGCTGCTCGTGGCGAGCAATAAGGTGCAAGCAACGAGTAGCCTGCAACGAGTAGCAAGCTTGTTGTTCGTAGCTCACGGCTCACAACGAGCAACGAGCTCGTTGTGACGAACAAAAAACAAATATAAAAAAGGGGAAACTCACCAAATAAGTCCCCCACCCCGTAGGTGGCCCTCCAGCGGCTGTACCCACCACCACAACCATTGTAGCAGCCACAACGGCCGCTGTAGCATGCAATAGCTCAACGGTAGCAGCCGCAACAGTAGTAGCAACAATTGCAGAAATAGCAGCAACTACTTCTGCAAAAACAGCCATAGCAGCAGTGGCACAACAGCAATTGTGGTAGAAGTAGACCACCACCATCAACTACAGTAGTAATAGCTGCTACCTTGTAGCTAACAAAGCAGCGGCTCCAGCAATAGCTACTGCTGACATCAGCCATCCTTAGCTGATGTCACTACAAATGTCATCAACAACAAAAAGAGAAAAATCTATAGTGGCAACCCTGTAGATAACACAGCAGCAACTGCTAGCGTCAGCCATCCTTGGCTGACCTCATTCCTGACATTAGCACCAAAAAAAAAGCAATAAGGAGGGGAAACAAAGGACACCATAGCAGAGAACAAAGAGGTGGAGGATCCCCTTTCTTGCAGCAACTATAGCAGTTGTAGTAGTAGTAGTAGCTACCGCTGGTACAAGAGCAACAAGAGCGACAGCAAGAGTAGTAGTAGCAGCAGGAGCAGCGGCAGCAGTACCAGCAATAGCCGTGACAGCAACATCACCAACAACAACAGCAGCAGCCGTAATAGTAGCAATAGTAGAAGCAACAGAAACAACGGTAGTAGCAGCAGCCACAGCAACAACAATAGCGGCAGCCACAACAGTAGCTGCAACAGCAGTACCACCACCCCACAGGATCTGTCGTAGGTCATGCTGGCACGATAGATCCGCTCACCGCTTTGCGCCAGCAGCTCGCAACGGCGACATGGCAGCTAGCGGCACTATAGATGTCGACACCGCTACCGTAGCAACAGCCAGAGCAGTAGCATCTTCATCCGCCGTAGCAGTGGCAAAAACGTCGGCAAGCACCTTTTGTTCCATATGGGTACACGAGCCCTGCGGTTTCCTATGTCATGTAGTACCAGGTGTAGCAACACACCTAGCGCCAACAGCAGAAGGTGACGTCAATCCTAGGCACCACTTTGGGTGCCAGGCGCAGGCCAAAGGACTTCAAAACCCCGCCGCCGCCACTTCAGGCTGGCGACCAGTTCTGAAGCTGGAAGCTCAGCTTCTAGATCTAGGCACAGGGCGAGGGCTTGTGGCCCTACTATATCCTATCCTTTGACTACATCCGAGCCGACCAGGTGTATGATGCTAGTCGCGCCATGCGTGCCATTGTCCTTGTGGCCGCTCCATCTGCGCGCCTCGCCCTCGAGCCCTTCCTCAACGACCTCAACACTGGCGCTCTCCCCGACCCGGCAACGGCATGGCACGTACTTACGCGCCTGTTTAGTGAAGCCGAGACCAGCCGCCTGATCGGGGAGTTCAACTCCCTCCGCATGGGGGAGATTGAGACAGTGACCTCCTATTGGAAGCGAGCAGAGGACATTTACCTCGGAGAGGCCGCGCCGTCCCTTCTCTTAGCGCTCCTGACAATCAAGCGTGGCGCCACAGACCTCTTCTCTGACGTCTTTTTCCACTACTCCCAGGACGTCCTCACCACGATGGCTGCCCAGGGTACTCTCATGCCTTGGACATACGAGCTCTTCCTCCGCATTGAAGAGGCTCATCAGGAGTCACACATCCATCGTACAGAGTCCCTTGCCTCTCCTGCCGTCACCACTATGGCCGTTGTTGCCTCAGCAGTGACAACGTCTTGCGGCTCCACCTCCTCTAGCAATAAGAATCGCAGGGGCAAGAAGGGCAAGGGCCCTTAGTAGTAGTCTAGTAGATCCGGCGACGCCAACCTCGTATGCCATAACTGTGGCCAGTCAGAATACGAGTGGTACATGTATCCACTCCTGACTGACGAGGCTTGCATCATCCCTACAATGCGTCGCCAGCGCAAACGTCGCCTTGCCACCACTTGATGGAAAATGGGTCATCCGGCTTAGTTTTATGTCCACAGGAGAATGTTCCAAGAAACTACAAGATTCCTGCTCCGATTGGGAGATATGAATTTTCAAAATTTCTGGGGTCATCAACCGCCGATGTCTAGGTGACCATGGGCGACGGCTCCATGCCTTTGCCGGAAAAGAAAAGAGAAAAAGGCAAGATGTCCAAGGAAAATACATGATGGGAGAAATATTTGAAAAGGTCCTAGATTCATGGGTTGCCTTGGCAGAGTGTGCCGACTAGGAAAACCTTACCTCTCCTTGCTTTTTTGGTGACGTGAGATCCTTGTGTGCTAGCCATGGACACATGGCGATTCTCCATGGGATTGTGGGTTATGTGACCACTAGAAGTGTGCCATGAGAGTATTTTCTAGCTCTCTAGGTTGTGTGTGAGTGGTCAGCCTGATTGCTAGGCTGATTTCCTCTCTTGTGTGAGATGATAGACTCTAGTACGTGAGCCTTAACCTCCACGGCTAAGTTGTGTGGCTTGTGAGAGGGTTGACTTGCCCGAGCTCTAGCTCCATACGTACTCTATCATTTTGAGTGATTTAACAACCATTCTTCAACACGGCTAATGTCTTTTCATTCCAACATGCTTGCTGCTCCAAGGTCACCCCTCTCCTCCAAATCCAACACTTGGTATCAGAGCCAGATTCTGCCAGATTCAGCCAGCACAGGATGTCACTTTGAGAGTGATGGGTTAGGGTAAAACCTTGACCAATTTTGACAATCAACCAACGGATCGTCAATTTTGCAAGACAAGCTTTCCAACGAGCCCAAGATCGCGAAGATCCAATGGTCAGATGCACAGTTATGCTCAAAACAAGGTCAGCCAAGGCTACTCTCTTCTCTCTAAGTAAGACTGGCGCCTTGTGATGACCATAACTCTGTCATTTCTTGCTCAAGTTTAAGAAGTAGCATATCTGAATAACAGCATTTTCCCTAAGCTTTCCGTTGGTGCAAACCTTTTGGCATTCCATAGGTAAGTTTGGAAGAAATGCCGGTTACAAGTTGGCTGGTCAGAGTTGGAGAAGGAACAACAACATACCCTGTTTTCAAAAGGATTTGTATTTGAAAATCTCCCGTTGATGACCCGTTTTTATGGGTCCAACTGAAGTTTTGATAAGCTGGATTTTCTCGTGATGGGCTCAGTTTTTCCAAATTCCCGGTCTGCTGAACTCTGCATTTGATTTTCTGTCAGAAGTATTTCCGGCAGAAGCATAAGCAGAAGCAGGGGTAGCACTGCACCTCAAGGGCAGCATTGAGCATCACCAAGGCTCAAAATGGCAGCAGCATGCTCAGTCACAGCAGCCCAGCCCTTGGAGAGGCTGGAGGGATGCACCAACTTCACGTTTTGAAAGATCCATACCCACCTCCTCTTGGAGGAGAGGGGTTTGTGGAAGGTGGTGAGCAGCGACAAGCCAGCTCCAAATCTGCAAGCAACGGGCATCACCACAGTGCAGGTGGTGCCGGGGAAGACGTCGCAGAAAGGTACAACAGATGCAAGCTCATCTAGAACTGCACTAGCGGTGTATGAGGAGTAGAAAAAGAAGGACATACAGGCCTACAAGTCGCTTGTCAACACCATCTCCAACCCGCATCTCCAGTATGTGAGCGACAAGGCTACTACAATGGAGTGTTGGGATGTGTTGTACAAGAAGTATGAGATTAAGGATCCTTCATTCCTCATAATTTTGGAGGAGAAGATGATGGCATTGAAAGTGTAGGATGGTGAAGGGATGGAGGTGTACCTGGACAAGACAAGGCAAAGGATCTAGTGAAGCAGTTGGGAACGGCCGAGAACCCTCTGGAAGAGATGCGCTTCATCCTCCTCTTGCTGAGGGGACTCTCAACAAGCTACGACACAATGCGAGAGACGCTAGAGTGCCAGCCAACTCTCAACCTCAACTTCATCTGCATGCACCTAGTGCAGGTAGAATTGCGCCACAATGCAGGAAAGCAGAAAGGCGGCAATAGCAGCGAGGCAGCTTTCATGGCAATGGGCTCACGCAATTAGCAGCAACAGTAGCAGTCTGGGGAGCAAAGAGGCAAGAAGAAAGGCAAGTGCCACTACAACCAGAAAGAGGGGCACTACAAGAAAGAGTGCTTCAAATTCAAGAGGGACCAGAAGGAGCAGCAGCAGTAGCAGAAAAAGCAGTAGTCTCCATAGTAGCAACAGCAGCAGTCATGGTAGTGTCAGCAGGAGCAACAGTAGAACCAGGCTGGAGTGCGCCACTTTGGCAACATGAACGTGGCCAAGGAGGTGCGCGACCACCTCTTCATGGTGAATTCCAACATGTTGCAGGTGGAGAAGGCATACCTGGCATGGTACAAGAACTCAGGGTGCACCAAGAGTTCAACGCACCTGAAGGAGTGGTTCTTGCAATTCTTGTTATTCCCCTTTTGACCTATTGCTTTGGGTGATGATCTTATGGTGTATGCTCAGGGGATTGGGATTGTGGAGATGTGGTTAGAGACCCTGCGTAATATTGAAGTGGGAGTGTTCCATAGCGTGTTGTATGTACCTGATGTTACGTTCAATTTTCTCTCAGTCTCCTCTCTTACAAACACAGCACGGTGCGTCGTCTTTGATAATGAATACGGCTACATCCTCAACAAGGACACATGAGAGGAATTGGCCAAGTTGGTGAAGGGGGGTGCCATGTATCGCTTGTTGGGGGAAACAAAGATCATGCATGAACAAAGTCTCGCAGCAGTGGTGCAGGCAACAGATGGTGAGATCTGCACGCGAGCTACGGCCACATCGGCATGTGCACCTTGCAACAGCTTCAAGCAAGGCAGATGGTGCGTGACTTGCCCACCATCTCCAACTTTGAGCAGCAGTTATGCATCAGCTATTTGGAGGGGCAACTGCATCGCGATGCGTTCTCTGGAGCACGGGAACGTGCGAAGGAGGTGCTGGAGCTGGTCTACAGAGACTTGAATGGCCCGATGCATCCCCAAAGCTTTGGAGGCTCCAGGTATTTTCTGAACTTAATTGATGATTTCAGCCATTACACTGCTGTGTACTTCCTCTCTTCCAAGGACTAGTGCTTTGACAGGTTCAATGAGTTCAAGGCAATGGTGGAGAACCAGACTGGCACGAAAATGAAGGTGCTACATAGCATCCATGGTGTAGAGTACCTGAGCAAGGAGTTCCAGGACTACCTTACAACAGTTGGCATCAATGCGTAGCGCACCGGGCCATACTCGCCGCAGCAAAACGGTGTAGCAAAACGTGCCAACTACACCGTTGTTGAGTCAGTGCACTCCATGCTGCACGCGGCTCGGCTTACATACAAATTTGGGACTGAAGCAGTGAGCACTGCAATGTACATCAAGAACCATAGTCAAACTAAGGCGTTGGAGCAGATAACGCCGTATGTAGCGTGGTTCTTCTAGAAGCCAAGCGTGGGTCATCTGCAAGCGTTTGGCAGCCTGGCGCACATCCACGCGCCCAAGGAGAAGCGGCAGAAATGGGATGCGAAGAGCGCACAAATTTGGATGATCGGCAATGACGTGGCCGGCAAGGCGTATCGCCTCCATGATAAGGATACTGGCCACATCATCATCTCCAGGGATGTCGTCTTCAATGAGAGCAACGTCTTTGGCACCAACATTATTTGTGAAGAGGCAGCAAAAGAAGCAACTGACAAGGCAGTGGGAGCAGATACCCTTCCTGACCCAGTCTCTCAAAAACCTTCCTCCACTATGACAATGGGAGAACCAATCTACACTCCCATGTCTGATGCGGTAGATACAACGGCCTCATTGGCAGAAGCAGAGGAAGGAGATGCAGCACCACCACCAGCAGCAGTTGTGCCAGCAGAACCACTCTAGCCGCCCGCTAACGCTCCAGCACCAGGTCACAGGTTCCCTCTCAGGGTGCGCTACAAGCCTTGTGAGTACGGCCATTTCTGGATGTTGCAGAAACTAGAACAGATGGATGTTGCAGTCGTACCTGATTTAGATGATCCAACATCTTACAGGGAGGCTATGGCTACACCTGATGCACCAAATTGGGCGCAAGCTGTGCAGCAAGAGATACAGTCCCAACTAGACAACGGTACGTGGGAGCTGACTGAGGGTCCACCTGGGCGCAAGGTGATCAAGTGCAAGTGGGTATTCAAGAAGAATCGGGGAGCATATGGGAACCGCGAACAGTACAAGGCAAGGCTGGTTGCCAAGGGCTACTCACAATAGGAGGACATCGGCTATGTTGAAACTTTTGATCCCGTTGCAACATTTGCTTTTGTGCGCACTCTCTTCTCTTGTGCACTAGCTGAGGATTTCAAAATCCACCACATGGATTTCAGGACTGCATTCCTGAATGGTGACTTAGAGGAGGAGATCTACATGGAGCAGCTGGAGGGATTCATCATGGATGGCCAGGAGCACCTGGTTTGTAAGCTACAAAAGTCGATGTACGGCCTCAAGCAAGTAGCGTGTGCTTGGAACCAGAACTTGGATGTGGTGCTGTAGTGCATGGGATTTGAGCGTAGTGAATGTGACTATAGTGTCCATCACTAGCAGCATGAGCATGAGGTCTTCATTATCATTCTGTATGTGGATGACATGCTCCTCCTTTCCAACAGCATGTCCGCACTACAGGATTTCAAGGAAGCAATGCAGGAGCGCTTTCTGATATCTGATCTCAGAGAAGTATCGTATTTCCTCGGCATCCAGATCATGCGTGACCCAAATCACACTCTCTCTCACTACAGTAGTGCCGCTACATCAAGAACATATTGTAGCGGTTTGGCGTGGCGGAAGAAAAACCCATAGGCACGCCGCTTGAGATGTGGCAGTACCTTGTGAGCTTCACCAGAGAAGCAGAAGTAGCTGAGCGAAAGAAGTACCAGAGCGCCGTCGGCAGTCTTGTGTACCTGATGGTGGCAACCACGCCGGACCTCGCACAGGCTGTGAGAGCTATGAGCCAACACATGGAAAATCCCGAACCTGAGCACCAGAAGGTGGTGAAGCGGATCTTCTGCTACCTCGTTGGAACCGTCAACATCGGCATCACCTACAACGGCACAAACAACAACATCATCGACTACACAGATGCAGATTGGGCTTCAAACCCTGAGGATTTCAAGTCCATCTCTGCACATGTGTTTCTCATGAATGGCGCTACCATAAGTTGGTGCAACAAGCGACAGGTGGTTGTGGCAACCTAAAGTCGGAAGCTGAGTATGTATCTCTTAGCTTTGGAGTAAAGGAAGCAGTTTAGCTCCAACAACTCATGGCAGAGATGAGTGGGATTGTAGTAGTCCCTGTTCCTATATGCGTTGATAACCAGTGCGCAATTGCACTTACCAAGAATCCAGAGCACAATGCACGCACCAAGTACATTAACATTGCCTATCACTTCATCAGGCATATGGTGCAGGAGGGCGCTATCAAGGTGAAGTTCACACCAACCAGCAAGCATGTTGCTAATTTCTGCACCAAACTAGTGACATGTGGGAAGCAGCAGCTCTGCATGAAGGCATGTGGACTCAGCCCACTCTGACTGCAGCAAAGTGGGAGATTGTTGGAAAATGGGCAATCCACCTTAGTTTCAGGTCCATAAGGCATCTAGTAGTTCCAGGAAACTACTAGATGCCTGCTCCAATGGACAATCCAGCTTTACCGTGGAAAATATCAAGTGGAAAAATGTCTACGGTCCAAGTTTGAGGCTGATCCAACAGTCGGATTGGGAGATATGAATTCTTGAAATTTCCGGGGTCATCAACCGCCGGTGTCTGGGTGACCATGGGCGACGGCTCCATGCCTTAGCCTAAAGAAAAAAGAGGCAAGAGGTCCAGGGTCAAGGGACCCGGGATTGCAACCAGTCCCAACGCGAGGATGCGCATTGTCGGATCCATCATCGCCGGAGCCCTTACCTAGGCGGCGATCAACATGAGGGTTGGCCGTTTGCCGGCCACGTCTCCAAATAGCCGGGCTGCTACCGGTGTTGCTTTGCTGGACGACTGGCCTCCTGATTAAGTGGTCATGTCCTGTCCGTTTTGGCAGCACGGCAGGTTCTAATCACATGAATTCTCATTTTTTTCCCCAAGTTCCTGTATTTGAAGTTTAGCGCCTGTTTCTACATCAAACCAATTCAATTTGACCCGGTTCAGGCTTTTTACCCCCTCATCCTCCTGCTTTTTTGCTTGCAAAATGGTCGGGCCATGCTGACGGAGAACACGCTTTACGAACTTGTCGTGCACTTTGACATCGGCCGAAAGTGCCCTCAAGCTCGATCAAGCTTGAGGGCTCTGTTCGTTGACAGCAATGCTATTCTACTTTGTACAGACCAGT
This sequence comes from Penium margaritaceum, assembly GCA_023375785.1. Classification (NCBI taxonomy): domain Eukaryota; kingdom Viridiplantae; phylum Streptophyta; class Zygnematophyceae; order Desmidiales; family Peniaceae; genus Penium; species Penium margaritaceum. Next base: position 110,565 of record SZWC01005989.1, on the reverse strand, counting down.
CATTGTAAGAGTGTGCTGACCGGGAAAACATACCTCTCCTTGCTTTTTAGGTGAATTGAGATCCTTGTGTGCTAGCCATGGACACATGGCGATTCTCCATGGAAATGTGGGTTATGAGACCACTAGGAGTGTACCATGAGAGCATTTTCTAGCTCTCTAGGTTGTGTGTGAGTGGTCAGCCTGATTGCTAGGCTGGTTTTCTCTCTTGTGTGAGATTATGGACTCTAGTGTATGAGCCTTAGCCTCGATGGCTAAGTGGTATGGCTTGTGAGAGGGCTGATTTTCCCAAGCTCTAGCTCTATATGTACTCCATTGAGTGACTCAACAATCCTTCTTTAGCACAACTGATGCCCTTTCAGTCCCACATGTTTGCTCCAAGGTCACCCCTCTCCTCCACATCCAACACCACTACCGTGACCCTTGTTTCTCCTACTGCACCTACGCCGCTCACGACGGCTCCACCGTAGTATTTTCCGGAGCCATCCGTGCCCACTCCTCCATCACCAACGCCTTCCTCCTCCTTCTTCAACTACGGCGCCATTACACCATAGGCAGTCTACTCCATCAGACCCTCCAACCGCGAGTGTCAACTGGAGTAGTTCATCGTATTTTAGCTCGGCTTTCCTCACTCTCCTCCCCAGGGAAGTGCGAGTTGCGTAGTCTCTAGTTCCTTCCTACCCTACATGACAGAGTCTGTACTATGGTCGTGTCTTGTATCTTTGTCCACACCATCCTCTATTGTGCCTTTCCCACCCGCTCCTCTTCATGTTGAAGCCGCCTGGCTGGATGACCGGCAGTCCCGGTTCATACCTCCGTCCACCACGTCAACGTCGCTCGCCCATTGCCATGTGATCGTCAGTGACCTGGCCACACCGGTCTAGGATCCGCCAGAGACTTGGATCATCGACTCCGGGGCAACGCATCACATGACGGCCTTGCGTGAGGCCTTCAGTGTCCTTGGTCCTGTCACCGATGTCATCGGGGTTCGGACAGGTTCTGGTCAGGTGCTGCCCATTCGTGGTGTAGGCGTCGTTCATTTCCGTGGTCCTCCTACTGATGTCTTCATCACTGATGTCCTCTTCGTCCCTGACCTTGAGCTTAGCCTCCTGTCTGTCACCGCCCTTGATCGCATGAGCATGGATGTTCTGCACTCGCGTGGTGTGGGCACTCTGTCGTTGTGTCTGTCAGGTCGTGTCGTTTTGCATGCCACCGCTCATGGCAACTTGTGGCACGTATCGCACCTGTTCGCTTCTACCTCTGTCCCCTCCTCATTGACCAACACTGGCCATGTGTTTGTTACTAACATACTATCGCTACAGCACATGCGTCTCCTTAATCGTCGTCTCTATCACGTCCACTCGGCCGCTGTTGACAGCATGCTTCGCACGCAGCTAGCCCTGGGCCTTGACCTAGCCTCCTTTCCTTTGTTGTGTCTCACCAAGTGGACTGATTGCGCTGAGGGGAAGATGCACCTCAAAGTCTGCTGCCTTGTCCGTGTCCGCCAGCCCCTCAGGGCCGGCAACCCCTTCCATGTCCGCCTGCGCCTCACGTCCGGCCACCCCTTTCGTTTCGCCAGCCCCTTGGGCCAGCTGCCCCTTCCGTGTCCGCCAAACCCTCAGGGCCAGCTGACCCGTCCGTGTCCGCCAGCCCCTTAGGGTTTGCTGCCCCGTCTGTATGGGCACGCTACGCATGTGGTCTAGGCAAGAGCATTGGACCCACGCTGACACTGAGCACTCACACCGCCTCCTGACGTCCTCTCACACCGCGACCTCCTGTCATCCCATGAAGCTCCTTACCTTATGTTAGACCAACTTCCACAGTCGTGAGTGAGGACCCAAGCACCAAGGCACTTGGCTTGACCACACTGTGAGTCATCCCTGGCCTACATCCAGGGACAGCTTTGGGTTCTGCCTTGCTCCATCAGGAGCACCGATATGCCATCACGGCCATGCTCACGTGGATGCCACCAGGGGCGCAAGACACGCACGCCCTCATTGACCGCCCCACAAAGCGACCAGAGGACCCAGCCACCCCGCATGAGGCTCGGGCGTCTCCCAATGCCGCTCACTAGGAGGCTGCATGCGCCGTCGAGCTTGCCGCCATTCGGCAACATCACATCTATGAGCTCGTCGACCTTCCCCCAATACGTAAGGCCATCAGCACCAAGTGGGTTTGCCGACAAAAGTGGAAGCCAAATGGGTCCGTGGACAAGTACAAGGCAAGTCGCACAGCCAAGATGTTTGCTCAGGTCCCTGGGATTGACTATGACCAGATCTTCACCCCGGTCGGTTGGTTCTCCATCAGCCAAGAGTTTTTTAGCTTGGTTGCCCAGCACTGGTGGGAACTGCATGAGATGGATGTGAGCAGTGCCCTTCTCTATGGCTCACTGGAGGGCAAGGAGATCTACATGGTGCAGTCTCCAGGCTTCGACGATGGCTCCAGCAAGGTCTGGAAGCTATGGAAGACCCTCTATGTCTTGAATTAGTCACTACGCTGATGGAACCAGGAGATCAGTCGTACGCTTCCCAGCGGCAGCCTCCTTTGCAGCTCTGCCGACCCTGTGGTGCTCATCAGTCCGCGAGGTCATACCCTCGTCACTGTCCTGGTCCATGTTCAAGACCTTCTCATCGCATTGCCGGACAAGACAAGTGAATGACAAGATATGTGAGTGCTGCTCATAAAACAAGAGCGAAAAGTAAAACGGAGAATTCCAACAATTCCTTGTAAGTCCTTCATTCTTTCTTCCAACTTCTTGTCTTCCTCTTATCTTCTTGTCTTCCTTGCCATTCTCTTCACTCTCCTTGACACCTCTCGCATTCTTAGACGGCATCTCCCTTGAGTCGGTGGCGTTGGAGAGCCGTCAAAAATCTTCAAGGTGTCACCCCCTCCTTTTTAGGATGCTCTCAGGCCGTGAGAGTCCCTTATCTTAGGAAAGGGTGTTGTCCCCAATTTTTGGATGAAGGAGGAAGGAAGGAGTCCTGAGAAGATGGAAAAAGTTGGTGGTTTGGAGGTGGACACTCCCAACCCCATCCTACAAAAATTCAACTAGCCCTCTAGAGGTAAGATGAAGCCCAAGGAAATGAGGGTGGCAAAGAAAAGCTCCTCAAGAGCTTTCTAACACACTTTACTACACTTCAAACTATGAAATGCAGATGCCGTAGTCATTTTTGGTGTTTCTACTGCTGCTTGTAGCTACCGGTGGCATTTTATAAATGGCTCAGCCGACGTTTTGGTCGATTCCTTGGTCGCGGGGGTAGTCTGGCTTTGAGAACCAGTGTAACGGGCCGGAACCTCCAGCTCCTAGTCTAGAGTTGTCATCTGAGTTTGCTCAATGGCCTTCTCAGTCCGCGTCAGGGTCTTACCCCCTTCACAGGACTGGGGAGCAATCGTCATCAACGACCTTGAGCAGGGAGACTCGAATGTTTTGGATGTCCGGAGGCCCATTTTTTTAAACCTTATCCCTAGTTTCCTTTTTTTGGGACCCAAAGTAGGGTTTTTTACCTCGAACTCGTAATTTTGCACGAGTTTCCATCTTAAACCCTAGAAGTTTATCGTTAACAAACTTTGAGTTTATGTTCATCATTCTGGCATGAAATTGTTGCGTGCAAGGCATGCTGGCAATTTTGCGCTAGTGTTCTATCTCGCTCTCCCCCTCACCTTTGCTCCCCCTATCCCTAGTCTTTGCTTGCTTGCTTGTGAGGAGGGCGAGCAAGGGCGAGGGCACGAGGCCATGAGGCCTCGCCCTCGAGGCACTTGCGGCCGCTCAGCTGTCGATCGCGGCCTCAGCCCGATCCAAGTCCAAATGAATCGATATCTGTGGGCTTGGAAGAGGACCTACTAGTAAAGATAGATGAACCAGGGCGTGTGCAATGTTGGGAGCACAAGGAGATTGGCAGCCGAGGGAGAGAGATTGGCCTCCCTCCGTGCATGTATCGCTCAGGGTCAAAAACAGGAGAAAGGGATCACAAGTGTGAAACTAGGACATCAACAGGCTCCATGGTCTGTGCTATAGATGTGTGAGGTGAATTAGGAGAGAACTGTGTTGGAGCACTAACAGGCACATGTGAAAACTCTGGAGACAATGGAGCACAAGACTTGGAGGTCGTCAATGACACTGGGGAGGATGAAAATGGCATCCTAGATGGTTAGGATAGCCGAGACGACTCATTGCCAGTGGAAGTGGCCGATCTCAATTGTGTAGAAGGAAGAGGATCAGGGCAAGGAGGAGAATTGGGGGACCCAAGACAGGAGGCTATGATTAACTCACCCACTCAAGCTGATGGAGCGAGGAAAGAAAGGATTTTAGAGGGACATGGGAGAAGTCACATTAGAAGATGTTGTCTAAGAACAACACATCAAGTGACTAGATGACACAAGACACGTCAGCTTTCTACAACCGACAAGCATTAGACATGGTGGAAATGCCCAGAAAGGTACGGAGACAAGCACAGGGAATAAGCTTACCATCGCAAAGATCCATAGGGAGACACACGACAACAACACAGTCTCAGACGCGGGCAAGACCTAAGTCCACCCTGTGACCAAATCAATGTTCGAAGGGGTGGCTTGGTGAGAAAAGGGACCTTGAGGAACATGATCCTATACCCACGCCATGTAGGATATGGCTTGAAAGGAGAAGAGAGGAAGCAGGTCAGACTCGGTGAGAATAGTCCAAACGTTTGGAGTACAATTCTGATGTTTGGAACCGCAAGTTTATTCAGGTGTGTAGGGAGCCAAGGGCTCCATCGTCACCCTGCAAGAAGACAAGAAACAAGCAATGGGTCCCATATACGCGCCATCGCAAACACAGTAAAATGTTTGTTCAAGACGATTGTATGCAAGTTCAACCTGAGACAACAATGACTCAAGGATGGAGAAGACATCACTCTTTTGCCGAAGGAAAAATCCATAAAAATGCATAGGTAATCATTAGTGAGACAAAGAACATGACTTCCAATGCCACCCAAAGTGTCATGGATGAGAGGGTCCATGACATTCGCATGTAAAGGATTGAGGGAGTGGGCGGTGCGAGTGTCGAAGGTAGAGGGAGGAGAGTACTGCATTTTGCCTTGAGTGAAATCAAGGAAGTCGACAGTGCAGGGAGCAAGAAGGTGGAGGCATCCAAACCATGCATGGGCTAAGTACATAGCAAGTGGTGAATTGTGACAGCGTGGAAGTGTCATAGGCAACGATGTTGCACTTGCCTGTGCGTTGAAGAAAGGGAGCAAGCAACGTGAACAAGGGGAGCCATGGCAAAGGATGGGGCAAAGGAGGGAACATGAAAACATGGTCATAGTGCATGCCGTGAAGAAAGATCCGGCTAGTGGTGCGATTCGAGACAGAGGCAATGATGTGGCTAGAGGAGAAGGCCATGCCCTGGTCATGGAGATTCATAACACAAATCAGAGTCAACTCAAGAGAAGGCATGCACAACAAATCTGGGAGAAATATCTCCCCTCAAGGGCCCACGGACAAGAAACACCAATATTCTGAACAGGTAGAAGTTGGCCAGAGCCAGTACACACAAAGCGGATAGGGCCAATGGGATCCAAGGAGATGAACAACGTACTAGGGGATGTCATGTGATGGATGGCTCCAAAGTCCAGTATTCAGAAACCACTCCACAACTGTGGTAGCAGGGCGAGTATGGATGCAGTCACAATCTGTGTGTAAGTTTGGTTGCAACATGCAATGTAACAACTACAGTTTTTGTGTACTATCCATTGGACGTGCTTTAGCCACCCGTAGTGATGGTGTGTATATGGACAGTCACGATTTCAATTGCATGTTCTACACTCCAGTAACAAAAAATCATCCTGCTTCTCTTTTTTCTAGTTTACTTGGTTGTTTTGAGGACAGTTTGCGGACTCAGTTGCTCTCCTCTTTCTTTGGAAAACCTACTAGTAATGGGGAGAAACACTTAGTTGGCCGAAGAAGAATTTGTTATATGTGTAACATTCCCCTTCTATTGGGGAGAAGGAAAATGTTTTTCCCATATTTCATGACCTTTAATGTATAATTCCTACTCCTTAGCTGTCGTTACTCAAGCACTGAGATTTGAGTGGACAAATCTGCACGATGATTTTTCCTCCTATATTTACGCAAACACCTTGAGGCTCTGATAACTTGATGGAAAACGACATTGGCCTAGAGTGAGCGTAAGAGCTCACACAAGCCAAGGATGTAACTTTAAGTGATTATGTGTTTATATTGTTATGAAGCATGGACCGTTCTTGATCATATCATTTGTCTTGGTCTTCCTTGCGTGTAACATGGGAACTCGAAAGTGATTTTTCAAGGAGTCAAGGTTCAAACAAATACCAATTGGCTGGCTTGAATCTAGCATGGTGGTTGATCATTGGCCAAATTCTAGACAAGAGGAGTGCAGCAATGATCCATCATTTCATATCTTCACTCATGGATACTGGTAGGATCTTGTTTCCATGTGGCTATGCCATGGGGAGCAACTAGATTTGTGATGCATTTTTCAAGATTTTCCTTCAAAGATTTTATCCATCATTGGCATTGTTAATCTCAGCCGCTATGACTAAGGCCATCACGTACGCCTCTCTTCAGAATTCATTTTGATGACTTAATAATGTAGTCCTGTATTTGATTGCAATTTGGTCGGTAGCCATTGCACTGGCATCAGAGCTAGAATTTCCAAGAGTTTCCTCTCGGATTCTTGTTGAAAATGAGGGATTTCTTATGCGTGGAGATTGCACACAAACTCTCTCTTAACCAATCCTACAGATGAGCTCTTTTTTGGGAATACAATGAGCAAGTGGTTGTAATGGGATGATTTTTTTTCTGTTTTCCACAAACCAATATGTCCATCATCATCATCTGGTTCGTCCATTGGAATGCCATCAAAATTCATTTGGGGTCCCTTTATGCTGGGCTTCATAGCACAATGAGGGTGTGGTTTTTCCTCCTCTCTCCTTCATGTGACAGAAGATCGTGAAGGGAGGGACAAATTTTGCATGGGAGAAGAAGAGGATGAAACTCTCCCTCTCTCCGGTATTGGAGGGGACTCAGGGTCCTAGACAAGAAGTAGGGAGCATCATTCCCCATCTCTCTATCGTGTGTGTGTGTGTGTGTGTGTGTGTGAGAGAGAGAGAGAGAGAGAGAGAGAGAGAGAGAGAGAGAGCCCATTGCACAAAGGAGAGGTAAGGACGCTTTCATCCTCTACCTCTTGTTTTAGGGGGACAAAAGCTTTAAAAGGAAGAGGAGGAGGTGATACACCCCCTTTCCCCTCATTTATGCTAATCAACAATCCTCAAAAAGAGGAGGGTATATTTCCCCCCTCTCTCCATGGTTTACATGTGTTGGCAGTCCCAAAGGTGAAAAGTTGTTGCCTCCTCTGTCTCCTTTGTCTCAGGGGAATGACAGCTAAATAACACACGTTGAGATGTTCTTCCCAAGTATTCCTTCTTAAGCGAGGGGATGGGCCTAGATGAGATAAGAGGGTGTGTCTTTCTCTTTCCACCCTGGTAGAGAGGGTATATGGCCCTGGATGTTTGACAGGAGCCTTCCTCCCCTTCTCTCCCTCCATGGAAGGGGCCAGTGGCCTTATGGGAAATTTCCCTTCCTCCCCCTTCCAGAGGAAGGCTCAGCCTTTTGAAGAAGCTGAACAAGTCACTCCCGTAGTAGAGAGAAGGAGACTTCTACACGCACAAGACATCAAAGGATGGATGTCACTATTGTCGTTGGTGAGATCCCGTGTTTGGTTCCTACTTATTACAGTTTAATTTCTTTTTACCCCCTCATCCTGGTCCACTTAAATGAGGATGATTTCCTTTCTAGAACCCAAGATTTCTCCTTATAAGTAGTAAATTTAATTTCAATTCATGCTCCCGGACTTTTTTCAATGATGTACAGTGTTTCTATAAGTTTACAGTCTATAGTTGAACATAGGATAATCAAACAAAACTCTGGTACACCATTGGGTGTCACCTTTGAAGGATTGTTTTCCCATGAAATGAAACTAGAATGCCGAGTACAAAGATGACAGTAAAAGCCCTCCTGTCTTTAGTAACCATGTCAGAGAATGTGGGTGGGGTGTCACCCTATGCACCATTCCATACACAAGCAAGAGGTACAAGCACCAAATACAACCATTTTTAGCTCAACAATGGAGTGGTTTGTTGGAAACCACTCCATAGCTATAGTACATTGATTTGAATCCCTTGGCCCGCTTTAAGCACGCAACCACCTTGACATCACACCATGATGTGCGTCTGCGTACGTGAAAGAGGAGTATGTTCAAGACATGGGTCTCAATTCATGAGGAAGCTTGTCCATCTTAACTAAAGAATGTGCGGAATATAGGAAAATGGGTTGCTCTGGGGAAGTTGAGCTCGCACGGCAACAGTGTCAATGCCAATTGTGGAGGACTACATAGAGCCTGGTCAACCTATGAAGTGGAGGGATGGTGTGCACCAAGAATGGTGTCAGGATTATGCGAGAGAGGAGTGTAACAGAACGTGGCATGAGGTTTTTCTTGCACACACTACTGTGTACAAATCAGTGGTATGAACACCAAATACAACAAGTTTCGGTTCAACAGTGAAGTAGCTTATCCAAAACCGTTCCGAACATCAAGTGAAGGACTTTTTATGTTAGCAACACTAATGATGTGGCATAACAGT
>SZWC01005989.1:60630-95589 GCA_023375785.1 Penium margaritaceum | reverse complement strand
GGGGGGGGGGGGGGGGGGGGGGGGGGCAGCAAACCAGTCTACATCAGCATCAATGGCAGAAAGCAGATTAACTTTTGTATCAACTCCGAGGGACCCAAATTTTCAACAAAATGGACCTAACCAGAGTCTCTCATTAGTTTTGTGTATCTGATAAGGACATGAAAAAGACGGCATTCTGCACCAGATACGAGCACTTTGAGTTCACGGTCATTTGGACTCACAAATGCCCCCGTAACGTTTATCACAGTGATGAACAACATATTTTGACCATACCTCGATGAATTCTTTGCTGTGTATCTCAACAAAATCTTGGTGTACAGCCGCACCCCAAAGGAGTACAGAAGAAAATTTCAAAGGGTCCCGAAGATTTTTCAAAGAAATAACTTTTTTGGAAAACTCTCGAAATACGACTTTGCTTGCTGTTTGATCGAGTTTTTGGGCCACATCATTGGCGGCAGACAGATCACCATGGACATAGAAATGGCAGAATCAGTCATTGATTGGTTGACACCCATGAAGTGTTCTACTCCTTAAAAAATGCTATCACCTTGGTGTCGGCCTTATGATTGGCACATCCAACGGTGGACTATATCATGGCCACCGACTCGTCCGATCAAGCCATCGGAGCCGTCCTCCTCAAGTACAATGGCGGTGGGGAACAACTGGTCACGTATATGTTGCAAAAGCTACGCGGGCCGGAACTCAACTATGCAATACATGAGAAAGAGATGCTCATAGTTGTGCATGCGTTCAAGACATGGTGCTACTAATTAGAATGCCGGCAATGCATTGTACGCACCGACTATCACGCCCTGAAATATCTAAACTCTGCCAAATCTAAGCTGTCAACAAACTCGATGGATGGAGTTCCTCGATTCCAACTTCCCCTACAGTAACAAGTACCGGTTTGGATCTTCCGGCGGATGCTCTGAGCTAGCGACTAGATTGAACGGTTATGATGAACACGTTACACGTCAAACGAGACCCGTACTTTGCACAAATGTTTGCAAAGGATTACAAGGAGTTTGCCGGGTACGAAAAAACCAACTTTTGATTCGATGACCCGTACGGGAGACAAAAATTCACTCAACATGTCCTCATTCTGTCGAACGAGGAACTGTGAAGGAGGCTATTTGAGGAATGCTATGACACTGGTCCAGGTGGACACTTTTGCGGGGGACAAGATGCTCAAGAAGCTAGCAAAGCAGTTCTTCTGGAAAAATGTACAGACCAATGTGGCGACCTTATGCAAATCGTGCGATACTTGTGGAAGAAAAAACTCTTGTTGCACGCGCCTACCCGGACTACTTCAACCTTTACCCATTTCGACGGAACCGTATGTTGACATCAGGATGAATTCTATGATGGGAATGCCTGCCACTCTTGAGTGATATGACGCTATACTCGTTGTGGTGGACAGATTCTCTGAAATGTCACATTGTATTCCAAAGACGACCACCGTCACCACAGAGGAGACAGCACGGCTGTTTCCAAATGAAATTGTACGGTTTCATGGCGTTCCACGTACCATCATCAACGACAGAGGCGGCCGCTTTGCTATCCATTTTTGGCACAAAGTGATGAAGCATTATGGAAATCAGATCAAGCTATCAAAGGCATTCCACCCTTAGACCGATGGATAAACCGAGCGGACTAATCAGACGCTAAAAAAATCCTCCGCTCTTTATGCAAACCTCATGGTACTGATTTGGCGGCAAAAGTGCCTACCGTCAAAATCGCATGCAAATCCGCTAGTTCTAGTGCAACTGGTACAATACCTTTCAAAGTGGTGTAGGGCAAACTTCCCGCCACACAGGCTGGACTACAAAGTCAAAACAACATCTCCACGATCGACATCTACTGTAGGGACTTCACATGCGTCTAGGTAGGAACACGAAAGACCTTGGCAATGATGCAATCAAAGGCAGCCCTCAGGGAGGTGATCAAGCTCACCAAGAGCCACTAGGCAGGACCAATTGTATGTGAGAGACAAGTTTTATGCTTCATAGACAAAAATACGGAAGCGTGTGAAGTTGTGTAGAGAGCACGAATGGCTGGTTTGACTCGTGGATGAGAAAGTACATTAGCACAGCTTTTCTGGTTGTGCCTAAGTAGCCTAAGATGGAACATGGAGCTGGTTGTGGTGTGCAGACCTCCGCTGCCGTGCATTGCTTTGCTGCTCCTCCTCATCAGATCCTGTTGCTTTCTCCTTCTCGGCTCCCTCCACCTCCTTTTTATTGCCGCTATCACCGCCATCTTTTGCACCGCCCTCTTTTGCTACCGGCTCTTCTCCCACTTCTAGTATGAGCAAGTGGAACTGCAGACATGGGGCTCCAAGTCCAGCCCTTCACGTCCTCTTGAAAGACCACGTCACGGCTGCGGATGATCTTGCGAGCAGCGAGATTGTAGAGGTGGTATCCCATGGTGTCGTAGCCAAGGAAGGCCGCCTTTACCGACTTTGTGTCCAGCTTGTTGTGGTTGCCAGCAGGCACGTGCACAAATGCACCACACCCGAAGACTTTCAGGTGCGTCACTGTTGGCTTGCGTCCCGTCCACGCCTCCTCCGATGTCATCATTGGCACGGTGCGCGTAGGACTCCGGTTTTTCAGGTACACGGCAGTGTTGACCGCTTCCGCCCAAAAGGTTGGCGGGAACTACGCGTCTTAGAACATGCTATGAACACGCTCCACGAGTGTGCGGTTCAAGCGATCAGCCACACCGTTCAGCTGCGGTGTTCCAGGTGAGGTGACCTCGTGCCTGGTCCCGCGACGCTTGTGGAAGTTGCGAAAGTCGTTGGAGAGGTACTCTCCTCCACCGTCAGTGCAAAGCACCTTCAACCGTCTGCCACTCTCATTCTGTGTAGCAGCAATCCACACCTTAAAAGCATCAAATCAATCATCCTTTCCAACCAGGAAGGACACCCACCTATTCCTTGACTTGTCAGCAATGAATGTGACAAAGCACAACTTGCCGGACAAAGACTGAGATGGGATGGGATCGCACAAATCAGAGTGAACAAGTGAGAGAAGCTCAGCCGCCCCTTTCCCATCCCGGGAGAATGGAGCACGGGCCTGCTTCCCTTCAATGCAACTCTCACAAGCCGATGCACCTGGCTGCCTCACCCCTTTAAGCTCCAGGACGCGGACCATCTGCTGCATGGAGATGATGACGCCAAATCCGAGGTGACCAAGCCGGCCGTGCCACAGGCCGATGTCGTGTTTTCCCTCTCTCGCCGTTAATTCTGTGTCGGCTTCCTTCTCTGATGACACATAAAGATGGTAGAGTCTGTCCTCCTTGTCCGCTTTTGCAAGCATACGGCCTGCACGCCCAGAGATGGTGCAGCCACCATTCTCAAAACGAACATGCATGCCTTCGGAGATGAGAGATGAGACAGAGAGGAGGTTAGCTGCCAGCCACGGAGCATGGAGCACCCCCTTCACATGACTTTCCACGTGCTTTCCCTCAACAGAAGCACAAAACACAATCTCACCCTCCCCAACCGCCATTTGCACATGGTTGTCCCCCATGTACACCCGACGAGGCTCAATGACGGTATAGACAACAAACCACTCCCGTTGACAAGTCATGTGCCTCGTGGCTCCCGAGTTGATGATCCAGAATAAGGCGGTGTTGTCGGAGACGTGCAGGACCCGAATGGTTGTCATGAATCCACTCTCCCAATCTATTGCATTTGCCGAGGTGTTTTACTGCTTTCCCGCTCCCACTCCATCCTCAAGGTCCTCCTTCTTCTTCCGGAATTTGTCCGTCCAATGCCCCAGCTTCTTGCACTAGTGGCAGTTCCCCTTCTTCTTCTTCCCTCCTCTATCGTTGCTCCTGGTTGGTGCAGCACCGCCCCCATGACCAGAGTTAGTGATGAGAGCGACGTCCGCTTCCGTTGTCCTCTCCCTTGTGCCGCTCCTCCTCAAACAGCAGGCTCACCTCCACATCGTTGAGGGAGAGCTTGTCACCACGCTGGTCCATTGCAACAATGAGAGGAGTGTAGCTGCTAGGAAGGCCAGAGAGGATGGCTAACATGAGTACACGTTCCTTGACAGGGTCCTCAATAGCAGAAAACTGGTCGGAAAGAGACTTGACCATGTTGATATAATCAATCATTGATGCGGACTCATCCATCTTCACAGTGTGAAAGCGACAACGCAGCTGCATGTTCATGAGGATTGACTTGGATGCATAAGTGGACTCAAGCTTCTTCCAAACCTCCTTAGGCGTGAGGATGCCACAGATAAGGAGTTGCTGATATTCGGCGAGGTAGAGGTAGATGGTGGCGAGGACGCGGTCACACTTCTCGCGGTGGGTACGGGCCTCACCAGGTGAGAGAGAGGACTGAGCTGGTTCCTCCTCACTCACATGGATCCAGAGTCCCTTCTCCACCAGCACCATCTTCATGTTGTTGCTCTAGTTGAAGAAGTTCCTGCCTTTGAACTTGGCGATGTTGACACTGGCCACCACAAAAGCGGATGTCGCCAAGGTAGTGCAACGTTCAGCCCCCAAACGACTCTCTCACACAACAGGGTGCAAAGAATGCCTCAAGGATGAGGTAGATCCTTTTTCTAGCTCTGATACCACTGATGCAATCAAAGACAGCCCTCAGAGAGCTGATCAAGCTCACCAAGAGCCGCTAGGCAGGACCAATTGTATGTGAGAGACAAGTTGTAGGCTGCAGAGACAAAAATACGGAAGCATGTGGAGTTGTGTAGAGAGCGTGAATGGTTGGTTTGACTCCTGGATGAGAAATTACATTAGCACAGGTCTCTAACAAGCCTAAGTACGTCTCATTTGGCACATGGAGCTGGAAGAACCACTCTGTCAAAGTTCATCTCCTAGCACACTCCTAGCCTAGCGGGATGAGCGGTAGTCACACTCTCACACAAGAGAATTACCATCCCTGCCATGTGCACAACCAATAATCTTGGTGGGGACCTTCCCTGAAGGTCCTCCTGCCGCCTTTCTACCTTGAAGGCCACTCCAAACCTCCCTTGCCAACAATTGTGGCCGTCATTGGTGCTGGTAGTGCAGGCGCCGTCACTTGAACCGGACCCATTGCCAACAAACCTTGAAAATCCATATCTCCCTTAAATGGACTCCGAATCGAGTTCCGTAAAGTGCTACAGAACCAGAAAACCATCCTCTATTGTGACCTGATGACTTTTATCGAGCAACCCACTTTGGTCAATTCTTGGCACCCCATATCCAACAGGCAATGACCCTAGCAGCTATGTTGTGTTCGGTGCTGGTGACTGATTCCTCCTCAGCTCTATGAATATCAAACTTTGAGGACAAGACTTTGCAAATCTCAAACCCCAAAACTTGGGACTGTTTGAGATCAAGTAAATGCAAACTCCAGTCATTGCTCGACTTTGCCTACTTGACAGCATGGTGATCCACCCTATTTTCCACATCAACGAACTCAAGCACTACCAAGATCCCAGTATGGATTTCCCCGGCAGAGACATTGTACCTCGACCTCCTGTACAAGTGGACAAGGATACGGAGTACATGATTGATTGTATCCTCAGACATCAGTATCGTGGAAAAATGACTAAGTATTTGGTCAAGTGGCACAGCTACAATGCAGTGCACAACAGTTGGGAGCCCTACACAAACATTCAAGACATCGGTCATCCAATCGACGATTACTTTTTCCGTCACCGACCTACATCTGTTTGCACTCCAGGATACTGTGGCTCAAAGGGGGGAGGGGAGTGTTACGTCCATGATGTATACAAGTCCCTAAACTCTACAAGAGGGTGTTTTTCTCCTTACATTCATGGTCCATCGCACGACAACTTCGGGATTTTTACTTCGTCCAACCAAAAAACGTTTTACCAATTGTCCCGACCTCATGTGTTTTGTGTCAGAAGTTTCTAACAACTTCGACCACCTTCCAGAATGGTCGACAGAAGTGCCGCCAACTATATCAATGTTTCATTATTGTTTGGTTGACTTCTTGATGATTCTGGACTTCTACAAAGAAATACAATGATATTCTCACAACCCCCCAACTTCTTGATGGAGCTTCTTGAACCAGCCACTCACGGCGCGATCTTGCACGCGTCGCTCGGCTCAAGAGCCAAGGACCCGACATATGCCTTATTCTCATTCTTGGCATTGTATGTATGTACTTGACTCACTCGACACTTGTCACTATAGTACACATACCGCTTCATACAAACTATCAATATGTCCCCAAACCTCACAACGTCTTTTGTCTGGCACCTCATCCATGTCAACCTCCTATGTTCCACTCAACTGAACACATTCTACTTAATACACACAATCCATTAGCCCAAAATCTTCAAATTGTCTTCTGCTCCGCATCTCATCCCTTTGAACCATCCATGTGTTATGTCTCTGTGGTGCTCGAGTCCCCAAAACTTGCAAGTGGACATATCTATTCTTGCATTCATGGCCCATCACGCGGTGACTTCAGGATTTTAACGCTGTTTGGCCAAAGGCCTTTGGTTAACTGCCTGGACCTCCGGTGTTCTGTTCCTGATTTTTTTGACAACTTTGACTACTTTCTAGAACGATCGACAAAGTACTTGGTGACGAGCAGTAGTACTTGGCTAGTACTCGGGTGACGTCTGATTAGTACCAAAAAAACATTGGGACTCGAGAGCCTCAATAACCATGTCCTCCAAGAGCTCGACATTGCGATGGAGGAGCTTTGATTCTCTCATGCACGCAAAGCACTACTCAACAAGAGAAACCCGCTTTTCTACAGTGAATCCCAGATTGAACCAGCATTTCCTAAGTTGCTCGATTCCTCAAACTCCGAAGGATGGACTGTCATGATGTGGCTGACGAGTTTGGAGGTGAATTTCACCATTGTTGGGATCCAAAACGACAAAAAGAAAATCCACCTCGCTTCCTTGCTTTTGTGTAGCACCGGTTCAAGCTGGTGATCTGGTTTAAATGCCATTCAACGGTAATAGGAGACCGGTGGAGCTAGATCAACGGATCTTACGATTGCTCTCACATCATCGACAACAGGCGTACTACCTCTCAAGAAGATAAATCAGATGTGGCATGACTCTCTCACGCTAGAGGAAACGTGGAGTGACTTTACGCATGCTACCCTCACTCGCTTTGGGAAGCTGAATGAGGAGTCTGACGCATGGTATAGACTCCAAAGTCTACGTTAGCAGTCGAATGTGGCAGAGTACACTCGGTGTTTCCACAACATTATCACCGACAACAACTTTGCCCCTGACGAGCCGTCTTTCTACTAGAACAATTGCCTCAAGCAAGACATTCGGTGAGCAATCGCCACTTTTGGCATCCAAGTCAACTTTCCACAAATGATCATAGAAACCAACAGCATCGACAATACCAAGTACAATGCTCGGATGCAGGAATCCAATGATTGGCAACCCCAAGGCCACCATCTTTACCGTGGTGGAGGGAAGTCGCACTTGACAGAAACCTTGTCTCTGATGGAAATTGACGTCGCCGATCAGCGCGGTCAATGACTCTGTTGAACTTGCAGGAAGTCACGTCATGTCTCATGCAGTTGCCAAGAGGGAAAACAAGCTAAAAAGTGGGAGAAGCTGCAGAAAAGGAGTGAAGAATATGGAAACAACAAAGGACATGAGTAGACGGTGAGGCTCCTATCCGGTCGGGAAAATGTGCGTTGACAGATCGACCATCTAAGCGGCCCACATCGTTGCAGACGAGGGTTCTTGCGATCACAAATTTCTATGAGGGGTACGAGGATGACCAACCAGTGATGTTGCTATGAGTACAACCAATGGGTTGTAAAAGTCACAGAACAGTACCGGCACTACTTGACGGAGGAGCTCCTGACATTTCTGTCAACAACGACATGGTTTTGAAGTTGGATTTGTAGATCAAACCAGGAGTGTTTGATGGAAAACCCGTCAATGGATGATTGCAGATCCGTCGACCTTGCAAACCACTCTAGCTTAAAATTGGAGATCTAGACAAGGAAACGGGCTGGATGACTTGCCCAATAAGCCATCACAAAATCATCCTCGGGCAAGATTTCTTGTATCAACAAAATTCGTAGGTTGACTGGAAAAGCAAAGCCGTTTACGTCAATATTAATGGAAAAAAGCAACAACTGCCTCTATTCGAGCGACCCACAATGCAGCGGCGGTTTCAAGAAGTACCATTGGTAGAAGCAGCAGAGGAGGGTACGGCGACCACAAAATGCCAACCAGTATCTTTTGACTTGGCCAAGAGATATCTTAAGTGCCTAGCTGAAGCGTGGCTTGTCCACATAGAAGCAAGGCAAGCACAAGAAACCGCAGTTGCCAAAGCAACATCAACGGCCTTAGCATCTGACAAGTTTGTAGCTGTACCGAGAGAGCTTGCGGAGCTCCTTGAGGAGTTGGGAGGGGTTTTTCCTGATGAACTACCCCGAGAGTTACCACTGCAACGCAACATCAACCATAAGATAGACCCAAAACCTTGAAGCACACCGACAGTGAAGGGGACCTATCGGATGAACAATCACGAGCTAACCAAACTCAAGAAACAATAGATTGAGATGATCGGGCAGAGTTCATCCCACCCTCTAGGTCAACCTATGCAATGCTAGTGTTTTTCTTGAAAACAAAAATAGGAGAGATGCGGATGTGCATGGACTACCGAGCGTTGAACCACATCACCATCAAGAACCACTGCCCCTCTTACAAGCAGATTAACTTTTTGACCAACTGCGTGGGGCCCGGATTTCTAGAAAAATTGACATACATAGCGCCTATCAGATAGGATCGTCAAGAAGATACCATTCCACACACGATGCATGTACTTCAAGTTTACGGTCATGTCGTTTGGACTCACAAATGCTCTTGCAACATTCATGACAAAAATGGACAGCATCTCTTGCCCGTATCCCGATAATTTGTTGTCGTGTATCTCGAAGACATCTTGGTGTACAACCGTCCCACGGATGAGCACAATACACATCTCCAAAAAGTTCTTGAGACTTTACTATGGATAAAGTGTTTTGGAAAACTCTCAAAATGTGACTTTGGTAGACGTTTGATTGAGTTGGACAACATCATCGGCGGCGAAGGGATCACCATGGACCCAAAAAAGGTGGAGGCAGTTGTTGATTGGTCGACGCCCACAAATATTCTGGACATCCAAGTATTTTGGGTTTTTGCAACTACTGCTGTGGACTAGTAGAGGACTAAGTGAGTACAATCCATGAGTGTCATCGCCTCTCTCCGATCTCTCCCAAAAAACCAATGAGTGGATTTGGGGGACAACAAACAAGAACCGTTTGACTTTTTGAGAAATACTCTGACCTCCGCGCCAGTCTTATCTTTGGCCTGTTTAATGGTGGATTACATCATGACTACCGATACGTCCAATCAAGCCATCAGAGCCGTTCTCCTCCAAAACAAAGACAGTGGAGAATAATCGGTCTCTTACATGTTGAGAAAACGACGAGGACCATAACTGAACTACGTGCTAAAGAGAAGGAGATTCTTGCAGTCGTGCACACGTTCAAGACATGGAGGTGCTACTTGGAATATGGGCAATGAATCGACCGCACTGACCATCACACCCTGAAATATCTTAAGAAAGCCAAATCTAAGTCGTCGACAAACTCGATGGAGGCAATTCCTTGAGTCCAACTTTGACTATGACATCGAGTAACACCGTGGAAAAAATGAATCCGGCAAATTCTCCAAGTTGACGACCAAAGTTAACGGCTCAGACCAGCACACTACCCGTCAAATAAGACCTGTACCTTGCAATTCTCTTCACAAAATGCTACAAGGAGTTCGGTGAGTATGACATAATCAAGTTTTTGTTCGATGACCCCTAATGGTGACAACAATTCATTCACCAGGTCTTCATTCCTCCAAACGAGGAATTACGGCAGATATTATTGGAGGAGTGCCACGACACCGGTCTAGTTGGATATCTTGGTGAGGACAAGACATTGGAAAAATGGCAAATCATTGCTTTTGGGACAACATGCATACAGACGTAGTAGCCTTCTCCAAATCGTGTGACACCTATCGGTGACAAAAATCCCATTGCACATGGCCACTTAGTCTACTTCAACTGCTACCCGTTCTGACGGAACCATGGACCGACATCACCATTGATTTTTTTACGGGAATGCTTGCCACCCTTGAGGGGTATGACGCCATCCTTGTCATGGTGGACAGGTTTTCCAAAATATCGCACTTCATCCCGACGATGACCACTATCACTATAGAAGGAACAACACGACTATTTTTGAATCAAAGAATATGGCTACACGGGGTGGCACGTACCATTATTTGTGACAGAGACAAGAGCTCCACCAGCTTTTTTTGTCACAAACTGTCGACACGCTATGAATGTTGGATTCAGCCATCTACGGTGTTCCATCCTTAGACCGACGGGCAAACCAAGCGACCAACCAGGTGCTCAAACAACTCCTCCGAACCTTATGCAAACCACACTGTATCATTTGGGCAACATAACTGCCAACCGCCGAGCTCACATAGAACTTTGTCACTTCCACCGTAATGGGTAAAATTCCTTTCGATGTGGTGTATGGCAAACTTCTCGCCAAAACATCTGGATTGCAGAGTTTGAGTAACATCCCTGCAATTGACATCTACCACCAAGATTTCACAAGCATCTGGGAGGAAACATGGCAGACCCTCACAAAGATACAAGCAGCTACGAAGGGGGCAGCCGACTGAGATCGTAGCGATGACGTGTTTGGCGCTGGCGATCGTGTCCTCCTCAACTCAACGAATGTCAAACTCCAAGGGTAGGACTTTGCGAAGCTCAAACCCTCATGGTTATGACCCTTCAACATCAAGCGAATGCAAACCCCAGTCATCATGCAACTTCGTCTCCATGGAAGCATGGTGACCCACCCTGCCTTTCACATCAGCAAGCTCAAGAACTATACGGACCCCACTCAAAACTTCAGCAGTAGAGAATTTGCACCTCCATCTCCTGCACAAGTGGATGGAGATAGGGGGTACATGATTGAAGATATCCTTGAAATTCGATGCAAAGGAATAACGATTGAGTATCTGGTCAAGTGCAACTACGACACCGTGCACAACAACTGGAAGCACTACGACAAACTTCAAGACATTGATCATATGACCGACGGCTGCTTTTGCCGTCGCCGACCTGCATTTGCTAGCACACTTGGTGTAGGTAGTGACAACTGCCAACTAAGGCTGTCTATCAAGGATGATGACGCCATGGATCCATGGCGACAAAGAGAGCAGAGGACAATAAACCCTTATCTAGAGAATTCAAGAGTCATGGACGAACGGGACAGGAGTAAGAATCTAGCAAAGTGATAACACCCACGCGAGAAGCTCAACGTAGAACCCAACCGCCATCCTGGGGTCAAACCAACCGATCGGCAAGCATGCCACCATAGTTTTCTCACACTACCCCCCTGATTCTTGAATTCGACGTTTAAGATTTTAAGAATTATGTGATCTTTTATTTCGACGTGAATTTTGTGGTTTGAATTAATTTGGTGATTCTAATTGGTCGAATTTGTGGAGAAATGGGACTTTAATTTCGACGAAGTGGACAGTTCACAATTTTAATGGGCCTTGATTTCGACGACGACCTTCGAGTGGGTGGTCACGCGCGTGTCCCTTGTGGATCTCGGAGTCTCAAAAAGTTGAATCTCAAACTCTTGAGCCGTTACATTCGTTGTCCACTCGTGAAAGTTTGTCTGACAACTTGTCAAACAGGCTATCAGACAGACTGACGTGGTTGGCGCGACGGCTCAACTGGAGGATGTTGGCGCGACGACGCATAGTTCGGAAGCGACGGTTGAGTCCCTCACGTGAGAATAATGGCAGCTCAAAATGTCAAGCTCACACATCGAACATCAAAACAATAGATGGTAGGCAACCCAGGGAAAGAAAATGGGAAGAATGTAAAATGGCACTTTAAATTCGATGAAACTTTGACCTAATTATTTTTGTGATCCTTAAAATTCGTTGAACAAAATATCGTATCCTATTTTGATCACTCCATAAGTATTTTATATCGAAATTAAAGATCAGGGGGGTACGATGTAACCAAGGGTGTGGCCCTCATAGGATCAGCAACTTGGTGCTCTTCACAACACGTCTAGCAAGGCATGCATATAAATCATGAAGAAAACCGCACCAATCATGAGCATATGCGGATGCATGTCTCCCTCTATGTGACTCTCTCATGTTAGCCAAGTAAAAGCTAGTCACAACATGCTCGAAGCAGCAATTTTTACCTTAGGCACAACTGGACATGAGGGAGCTCGTGCCAATCTTGCATCCGACGGAGACGCCAAAGATGCATAATCTGCCATGTGTACGCCGTGAGCTTGATGTCAGTTCAATCACCCGTAATGATGGTATGTGTGTATGGACCTAGTCAAGAGCTCAATCGTCTATCTTACAGTCATAACCAACACTCCCCCATGACCCACAGATGAAAAACCCACACACCACTAAGAGCACAGCAGCACAAGGAAAAACAACGACACTAAGTGACGAGGAGTATGTACACCAACCAAGAGCATCACGTGCACGCAACATACCAACAACATGCACAACAAACTTGAAGATCTCAGTACTAATTGCTTTGGTGAGAAAGTCTACATGTTATTGACGAGTGTCGACCTAGAGAACTTGAACTTCTCCAGTGGCAATATGCTCACATATGTAATGATGCTCAATGTTGATAAGCTTAGTGCGTGATTGGCGCATGCCATGATGTTCAGCAATTGTTTTGGTACTTTGATTGTCACAACATAGGGTGATTCAGCGGATGGACACACATGCTATTGCAACAAGCGGGAAAACCACACTCTCACACGTAACTGCTCCAAGCGCTACATACTCAACCTTACTAGAGCTTCATACAACACATCCCTGCTTTCCACTCTTCCAAAAGATAGCAGTCCCAACCACAAGAAAGGTGTAGCCGGTGTGACTGCGAGCATCCATGTCAGGAGCCCAGTCACTATCAGTATATCCGTCAACGACCACATAGGACTGTGATCTGTAGCATAACTCCATATGCATAGTTAAGAGTGCATAGCAAACAACATGCAGCGCTACCTTGAGGTGCCTTGAACGAGGCTGCAGGGAGAATTGAGCAAGAAAGTTGATCAAGAAGGGCACATCCCCTCGGTTGGTGGTGGCGAAGTATATCAGAGACCCGATCACACACAGGTAATTGGTGACATCGACAAGCTCTCTCAGCTGGGATGTGTTGAGAAATTTCAGCAGGCGCTGACCTGTTGGAGTCATCGGTGTTGACATAATGGAGGTTTCAGTCAACAAAGGAGTGAAGTGCTCCCTCAGGCTACGTATGTAGGTTTCATGATGTGCGTGTAGCATGCGATGCCGACGGTCACGCTCAAGTTCCATACCAAGGAACACTCGAGCTGGACCCAATTCCTTTATCTTGTATGTGGACTGAAGGAGGGACTTCACTGATCGCACAGCAAGAGGACCAGGTGACGCAATGAGGATGTCGTTGACATAGACCGAAATGGCAACGAAGGGCTCTGAAGTTATACTCAAGAATAAGATAACTTCAGTGCTAGGCCGAATGTACTACGACGGTAGCCGTCTCTCTCAAGAGTGGAGGAGATCTCCATGTTCCAATAGCGAGGCGATTGCTTGAGTCCATACAATGCCTTACGTAGCCTCCAGACCTTGTTTGTGGCATCAATAAAGCCGTGCAGTTGTACCATGTAGATCTCATCCCAGCATCTGTGCAAAAAATGCATAACGTCCATTTGCTCCAATGCCCAATCATGTTGGACAACTAGACTCAAGAGAGCACGGGCCATAGTGTATCGCTAGAATCGAGAAAACCTCTCATCACAGTCAACGCCTCAAATGTGAGATAATTCCTTGGTAGTGAGCCTGGTTTTGTACCTTTCCACCTTGTTTTGAGGCTATGGCTTTGGCCACAACACCTAGCAGGCCAAAACAAAACTGCGACATGCTAGGAAATCGACAATTTTGAAGATCCCATGTTCATTGAGGGCGGTACACTCCTCTTGCATATCCTTCTCCCAGAGGTCAGCATCGGTTGCCTCATGTGCTTGTCACATAGTGGTAGGCTCTGGGGGCAGTGAAAGAAGCCCACTTACTGCAAACCAAGCCGTGATGTGGCCAATGACAGGAGCCTCAACGACAGTGTGGAACCCGTTAGCTACAAGTGCATAGCCCACACTACAGTTAGGATGGATGCTACTGACAGCCAGTTTGAGTGCATCCAGACCAGTGGGCCTCACAGAGGATCCGACAGTGGTGGAAGATGCACTCGAGCGAGTGTGAAGTTGAGAGGGTTGAGAGGTAGTGTGCTCATAAGTGAGCAAATCTGGGCCAAGTGGAGGGACACTAGAGACGGTAGGAGACTCTATGACACCAAGAGACGCAGAGGTCTATAGAGCAGGCGTCGAAGGTGAGTCAGGAGTGAGACGTGGAGGCGAATGTGCAGGGACATCAGAGTATTACTTCGGAGCACTAAGGAATGCGCATGTGGACTCAAAGGACATGAAGGGGGAAGACATCGGTGACAACTTCGAGGAGGTCCCAGTCAGAGAACCGGATGTGGAGCTCGGAAGATTGTCATACGGTGAAGTGACGGGAGAGGACGGAGAAGAAGAAGGACCAGAGGAAGAAGGGATGGCATCAACGGGAGACAAAGGGGTCCCTACGAGACTGGCGGTGGAGACAGACCCACCCTCAAAGCCGATAAAGCAAGGACATGGAGGAGGATGGAGCAACACGGGACAAGTCGCGAGGAAAGATGGTGTCGAAGAAGAGGGCGTCAGCACATGCATGGTCCGGGTCCGAGAATCGCCATGCTTTGGACATGGAAGAGACAATAAGAAAGGTATACAAGCGGGCAAGGGGACTGGGTTTTCCATCCGGAAGGTCTTCGGGAAGCCAGAGAGCAATGACACAATCCTAGATGTGAGCAAGTTGTAGGTCAGCGTGACGCCCAAACCAATTCTCAAGAGGGATGACATGACAAGGGAAAGGACCGTGCGACATACATTTCCAAATCAAGGTCATGTAGGTCATGGCCTCAAAGGAGAAAAGAGGAGAGAGGTCAAAGGCACTAGGTAGGCTGCGGACCCCATCAGCAAGGGTCCTGTTCCCACGCTCAAAGATGCCATTTTTCTGCGATGTGTGGGGGTCACAGCCTCTGTACTCACGTCGTAGGATGTAAGGAAGCAAGTTGTGGGACCCATGAACTCCTAGGGTCACGATCGCAACCAAATACATAAAGGAGAAAATCATAGGCAAGTTCATTCTAGGGAAGTCAGGACTCAAGGGTGGAGCAAACATCACTCTATTGCTTGAGGGAAAAGACCCAAGGCATGCACAAGAAGTCATGAGTGAGACAAAGGATATAGCGGCAAACCCCCCTTCGAGCATCGCGAGGAAGGGGCCCCATGACATCAGCATGCAAAATGTCAAGAGGGTGGGAGGTACGTGACTCAGACGTGAAGAATCGGAACTGATGCATTTTTCTATGAGCACGGTCAAGGCAGTCAGTAGGACAAGGATCAAGAAAGATGGCAAAATCAAACCCATCCATAGGAAGCATAACAAGCAGGTTGTCAATGACACTATTGTGAATGTGACACAGGCGACGATGCAACAGTAGGTGTGGGCAGGGGAAAGTGAGTGAGCAACGTGGACGTGGACAGCAATGGCAAGTGTGGGAGCAAAAGATGTCGCTGTAAAGCATAGACTACACCATTCCATGTAAGGCCCAGATCGAAGAGGAGGAGGGTGCTTTCCCTCTTGCTCTGATACCAGTAGGTAATGTCAACTGTCGACTTAGGCTTTCAAGCAAGGATAGTGATGTCATGGAGCCATGGCGACAAAGAGAGCAGATGGCAAGAAACCCTTATTTAGAGAATACAAGAGTCAACAACGAATGGAATGGGAGTCAGAAGCTAGCAAGGTGATAGAATCGGGCCGACCGGGCCACCCACGCGAGTGGCTCAACGTGGGATCCGGTCGCCAGCCCGGGGTCGAGCTGACAGGTCGGCATACATGTCGCGGAGGTTTTCTCACACTACGGTACAACTCAGAGTGTGGCCCCTGTAGGATGAACAATGTGGTGCTCTTCACAAGACGGTTAGCAAGGCATGCATATCAACCATGAAGAAAACCACATCGATCACGAGCGCATGTGGATGCATGTCTCCCTCTATGTGACTCTCTCATGTTAGCCAAGTCAATGCCAATCACAGCACACGGAAAGCAACAATAATGCCCTTAGGCACAAGTGGACATGACGGAGCTCGCGCCAATGTTGCATCCGGTGGAGACGCCAACGATGCATATTTCACCATGTGTGCGCCTTGGACTTCATGTAAGTTCAGACACCTGCAATTATGGTATATGTGTATGGAGTGAGTCAAGAGGTCACTTGCTTGTCTTTCAGTCACAACCAACACTGGGACGTTAAGGCTAAAAGGGGGAGAAGTGTTACGTCCCTTACGTGCACGATTCCATAAAACTCGCGAGTGTGTATTTCTGTTCTTACATTCATGTGCCACCACACGACGACTTCAATATTTTTACACCAATTGGCCCAACGCATACTAGCCAACTTTGATGTATTATTTAGAAGTTTGTGAAAACTTTGACCACTTTTTGGAACGTTCGACATAATTTTTGTGAACCACGTCAATGTTTCGATATCTTTTAGTCGACTTCTCGACGACGTTGGACCTTTGTAAAAAGCGTCGCAATATTCTTGAAGCCCCATGACTTCTCGACGGAGTTTCTTGAATCCGACACTCATGGCGCGACCTTACACGCGTCTCTCAGCTCCAATGCTAATAATGTGACTTATCCCTCAGTCTTATTCTTGCTATTGTATGTATGTGCTTCACACACTCGACACTTGTCATCAAAATGCACTTATTGTTCAATACAAAACATCCATTTATCCCAAACTCCTGAATTTTCTTTTGTCCCGCACCTCATCTTTGTTAACCACCTACATTCCGCTTGGCGTAACACCACATTCTGCTCAGCGTTACACGGGGCAACCCACTAAATGTAGCGACAACCCTGTTGTAATTGATGACATAAGAATAATCCTAAAAATGGATCAACACGAAGATGATCCTACGAGACTGGGGACATCTTGGTTGTGCCTGGGAAGGTGTGAATAGGCAGTGGTAATTCACTCATGTTTCGAAACGCATTTGGGAGAAATGTGCTCTGAAATGAGTACTGATTCGTGATTTGCAAAGTTGAATTAATATTTGGAACATTCCAATATCACTTTATGGCCGATGAACTGTGTTTCCTTCTTGATCCTCTATCATAAGCCTACCGGAAGATTTACGATGACATCATGAATATGTGTGGCGAGAACTGCCACTGCCTATTTACACGTTCCCAAGCATGGCCTTTCTAAGTCCGCCCACTCCGTACCTTTTGTTACTTCGACGTACGGCAACGAAGAGTTCCTCTTCAAGACTCTTTTTGTGGGAAGATGTAACATCTCTCGTAGATGTTAAAATCTGTTCCTCTGTGTCCACATGGGTTCAGAAAGGGGACGGAATGCTTTCCACTAGAGATCTCCGTCGGCTAGCATACCCAGATGGATTTTCGAAGGATGAATTTGCCAAATAATCATGTTTTTGGCTCTTTCCTTGTGCGAGGTGATGGGTCACTCAAATACGACGAGCAGTCGAGCCTATCTAATTCTTGACCCATCGGAAGCGCAAAATTGGTGAAGTTGGTCGAAGTTATAAGCCGACCTGAACGGTTGGACGGTCATTTTGACGCCCATCGATTCTAGCAGTAATGTGACAGCTCAAACTTTGTGTTGAAAGGCTTTGGCAAGCTCAGAAATGTTTGTGTTATAAAATGACCATCCTCCTCGTCGGAGTGGTCTTTCCCTTGCCCGAGTCGTCATGGCTTGCCTCGCCTTTCGAGGCTACGTTGATGTTTCTTTAAAAAATTATGATTTGTTTATTATTTGTAATTGTTTATGTATTCCGTTGGAAAGAACAGTTTATGTATTCCGTTAGAAAGAACGGACATTTTGTGACCACATTACCCGTCGAGATGGTCGTTTGGATTCGATTTCCACTATTTCCTTCACGCGCTTGCGTCAAGCTTGACATGACCTCATGGTGTCGGTCACAGAACAGTGTCCCTGGACTGTTGCAATTGGGTAATGATTTCAACAGTCTTTCTTGACTGTAAAGTTTTAGGTTCTGTTTCCAAAAGTACCTTGAGTTACATTCCTCCCCCTTTAGCTAAAAATTTCCCTCGATTCGGTTTTCTCTTTCATGAAGAGGTAGTTTGTACACGGCCATCCATCATCGATGACAAAAACGCCAATCCATGGAGAGGATAACATCATGATTCGGCACATTTCAGAATTCAGAAATTGTTCAGTTTTCAATGAAGAAACAGTGGCCACCCTTCCTCCCCCTTAACATGAAGCGACCCCGCGACAGGTGCCCAAGCGTGCCCGTGACAAGCTGTCGAGAGTAAGCCAAAGATCAGCCCAAGGGTCAGTGTCGTTATCCTCTCAAGGGGACTCATGTCAGGGTGGTACCCTCAAGGGCACGCTTGTTCCAACGGGCAACCAGTTCCTCCCAGTACTCCGCAATTGCCGTAGTTGGCACCCGGGACTCTAGCTCCCAAATGTTGTGGTCAGGTCCACAACCGGCCAAGTGGATGAGGTACCCCTTAGCTACTCGTGCGTGCAAATTACGCTCACGGTGTTGGAGGATGCGGTGCACCTCACACTGGCCTTCCGCGGTGAGGACAGCAAGAGGGGGTGACTGAACAGACCCCTCTACTGTGTAGGGTGCGAGGAGACTCACGTGAAAGGTGTCATGGATGCGCATGGCTGATGGAAGAGTCAACCAATAGGCCACAATTCCCAACTTCTCTATAATCGTGAAGGGTCCCAGCCATTTCAGCAACATCTTTGGTGCACCCAGCATTTTCAGCCGCAAATTTTGTGTGCTTCAAAGCACACAATCTCCGATGGAGAACGTGAGCTCACGACGTCTGTGGTCAGCATAGGCCTTTTGGCACTGTCAAACCGCATATGAATGGGCCTTGGCAGCCCGCCAGAGGACATCCATGCGCTCGACAAAGGCCTGGGCGGAGGGCACCTGATCACTGCCGCCCCTACACTTCACCATAGAAGGAAGTACCACCGGATGCCGACCGTGATTGAGGAAGAATGGGGTGAGACCATTTGATTCGTTGACCGCATTGTTCACGGCAAACTCGGCTAGGGCCAAATGGTTGTCCAAGTCCTTCACTGTTGGGTCGATGTACATGCGGAGCTTCTGCTCGAGTGTGCAGTCCATGCGCTCTGTTTGTCCATCAGTTTGGGGATGAAATGCTGAGGACATACTTTGCCGTGTCCCGAACCGTTTCTACAATGCAAGCCAAAACCGGCTTGCAAAACGTGGGTCACTGTCGGAGATGATGCGGATGGATAAGCCGTGGTACTTGATGATGCCTTCGTAGAAAAGCCTGGCGGTCTCTTCCGTTGTGATGCGAGTTGTTGTGGGCATGAAATGAGCCATTTTTGTTGCCCTGTCCACAATGACCAAGATGGCATCGTGCCCTTTCTTGGTCTCTGGGAGTCCCATAATGAAATCCATGGAAACCGACTCCCATGGGATGTCAGGGAGTTGTGGAGGCTGGAGGAGCCCCGCAGATGCCTTGTTCGAAGTCTTGTTGCGAAAGCACAGGTCACAAACCATGCAGTACTTCTTGACATCATTGCTCCACCCTGGCCACTAGTAGTTTTGAGCCAGAGCATGTCCTGTCTTCTTCAATAAGATGTGACCTGAGGCGGGAGGATTATGAAACTCGAACATGATCTGTTGTCGCAAGATGTTGACTTCCGGGACCACCACCTGCTCGCCATGCTAGTATAACCCGGCGGCCTCCACAAGGCCATGTCGTTCAATGTTCTTTAGCGCAGTGAACCAGGGTTCCAAAGTGTAGCCCATCCAAATGCGATTCTTGAAAGGGTTCACACTGACCAGTGGTCTTGGGGGTGGGCAGAGTGGGTTTGCGTGCAATGTTGTCGCCGTTGCAACAGCGACAAAGTGCCGATTTGTGATCTCATTATCGCTTAGCATGAGGCTCAAATGTGTTGGGTTTTGACTCAGTGGGTCTGCCACATTAGCCCACCCTAGTTTCTACTGCCAGGTGAATGTGAAGCGCCATACGTATTCACTCCACCGCCTTGTCGTCGTGAAAGGTTTGGTTGCGTCAGAAAAAATGTGAGAGGGTTGAGGTCTGTGACCACCGAGATCTGTCCCTCAACACCTTCGAGATAACAGCGCCATACTTTGAAAGCATGCACGACTGCCAGTAACTCCTGATCCTCAATGGTATACCTGGTCTCTGCATCTAAGAGCTTGCGGCTCTCGTAAGCAACAAGGTGGCCATCTTGCATGAGCATTGCTTCCAACTCTGTAACCGATGCATCACAACGTACCTCCCTTTTTTGGATTCGGGAGTGCATGTACCGGTGCCGAGATGAGCATCGCCTTCACAACCTCAGAAGCCTCAATGTATTTTGCTGACTAGACCCATGTGCTCGCCTTCTGGGTCAGGGCGGTAAAAGGGCTTACCAATGTGGAGTAGCCTCTCACAAACCGCCAGAAGTAATTTGCGAGTCCAAGGAAAGAGCGGAGCAAACCCACGTTCTTGGGGTGAGGCCATTCTTTCACGACCTGCACATTGCAAGGAATCACCCGGATCCCCTTGCCACTTATGACGTGGCCAAGGTACTCCAATTCTGGCTGCGCAAACTTGTAGTTACTTCTCTTGGAAAAAGAAACGGTTCTTGCGAAGGATCTCAAGCACTATTAAGGGGTGTCACTCATGTTCTTCGTGGTTCTTAGAGAAGATGACGATGTCGTCAACATACACCAGGTTCGACTTGCCGAGGCATTCACGGAAGATGTTGTTCATTACTCCTTGGAATGTAGCAAGTGCGTTCGTCAGTCCAAAGCAGAGGATCCAAAATCGGTAGTGTCTGAGATGATGCCGTTTTGGGTACATCCTCCTCTGTGATCCGGATTTGATGGTAAACCTGCGATAGATCTAGAGACGTGAAGACTTTATCTCCTTGAAGCTGGTCAAATAGATCCTCGATGCGCGGGAGCGGGTATCGGTTTTTGACAATGAGTTTGTTCAATGCCGGATAGTCACGCACATCTTGAGGCCACCATCTTTCTTGTTCACAAACTGTATCGGTGCTCCGAAGGGCGAAGAGCTTGGCTCAATCCAACCCTTCCTGAGGTACTCTTGGATTTAGGCTTCTGCTTCTTGCAATTCTGCTGGACTTAAACGATACACAGACCAAAAGGGAGCCACAGTCCCGGGCTCCAACAAAATGGTATGTCCAACCATTCGTTGAGGTGGTAGCCCATCCAGAGGTGCCTAAAAAACATATGAGAATTCTGTGATTATGTTTGCAACTGCTTGGGGTACCTCACACTCTGTCTTGTTGTCCATTTACTTCAGGGTTCCAAGAAAACAACGGCACCCTTGTCGAAGTCGTCGTTTCACATGAAGTACGGAGAGGCTTGATTTTGCCTTTGTTTCAGGTCTTTGAATTTGTGGAATTGGAAACAGGGTGATCATTCTCCTTCCACTACTTATCTACAATGTCTTTGGGTCAAAGCACATAAGTTCCTTGTGGTGCACAAGTCACGGGTCTCCAAGAACAACGTCAAACGGGTCCATAAGATCAAGCACAGTGAGGCTGGAAAATGGGAGTCGTGCCACACAGTCACCAAAGGACAAGCATCTCTCTGTCATCACCGACGACTACCGTGCTAGTGTGAGGCGTGTAATTTAATTGCCATGTGCGTACAAACGTACCACTCACAAACGAGTCATACGCCCCAATATCCACCAAGGTGCGTATAGGAGTGCTTGCCATTTTGCCATGAAATTGCATGGTCATTGATGTTTTGGACTTCCATATGAAAAGGCTCACTGGAGGCTTGCCCTCGAGGTGGTAGATCCGATAAGCATGAGTGCTTCTTCGTAGTTCAACCATGTCATCGAACTGTCCTTACATGCAAAGTCTTTTGGTGAACGGAGCCAGTAATTCCCATCTTGTAAATGCAGACTTGTTTGTTTCTGGACCCACAGGCATGAACACTATTGTTGACGTTAGAGAGTTCTTCTCATGAGCTTTGTGTGTAGCTTCCATCACATCTAGCTAACTTTCTTTAGTGGCTACGACCATGCTCATACGATTTTCAAGGTTTTCTTAGGTCACATATGAGAGTGGGCATAAGCAACCATGGTAGAGGGACTCGGGATTCACAAAAGGCACATCAGTAGTTGAGAAATGTTGTGCTGATAAGATTTCAAAGTTGTTGATATCATCATAAAAAAAATTGATATCCTGTCCTCATCATTCCCATGATTCACTACAACCACACATAGCAGCCTATCGGTAGCTATTGGGGATTGTGAAAATCCTGCTCACAACCATGCTGGGGACGGTGGACACGTCCACCAGCATCTCCCTTGAAGTCCTGGTCATCGTGCCGGGGGCGTCCGTGTCCACGCTAACCACTCTGTGCTTCCAGACGATGGATGGATGCAAATGCCTTGTCTTGGCGCTGCCCCCCGTAAGGGCGTCCCTGGTCGATAAGGGCATTTTTGTTGCCATCAAATTGTCCACCTTAGTGCTGACCGCCCCCATGGAAGCGGTTCTGGCCACCACTGTGGAAGCGGTTTGGCCCTCCGCCTTGGCGCTCGCCATGACTGTGCTGTTGGCCCTGTTCTTGTCCCTTTTGCTACTACTGGTCACGCTGAGGGCAGTCGCGCCCAATGTGCCCAGCTTGGTGGCAGCGTCTGTAGATGATAGAAGACCGGGAGTTGTTCTCTCCACCCTGTCAACGGAACTTCTTGGAGGGCTCAGACATTGCCTCTGGTGCCCACTTTGGTGCACAGCCCGTTGGCGCTAACGGCACCTCACACACTGGCCCGCTTTCACGCGCGTTGCGATCCCACAAGTTGGAGTTCTGCTTGTACATCGTGCACACGCGTACTACCAGTGCGTGCATGGACTTCCACTCGTTGCCATTGTCATGAAGGCATAAGAAACACAGCTAAGGACTGGCCAAAACCACTCTGAATGAGGTCAATCTTGGCCTTCTCTGTCAGATCGCAATCTTGGACCTTCTTTGCAGTCTTGAGAAATGCCTCGGCATACTACTACACCAACATGCTCCCTTACACGAGGCTTTCGAGCTCCTTCATTGTCTTGTGTGAGTCGGCACGCGTGGAGCACAACTCACGCATCAGTTCGCAATACTCCTCCCACATGGGGTTTGAGTGTTGCTACTTTTGCTTGTAAAGCTTTGCTAGCTTCTCAAACGGCTTTGGCTTGAAGGAAAGCATACCTTGTGCACCCCACTCCTCTTCCTCAATCCGAGCAAGCCATAGGTCCCTCTGAAGAATATTGAGGAATATGTTGACGTCGCACGTGCCATCGTAGCGGTCGGCCGCCTCAAGAACCACATGGCTGCCAGTCCCGCATTCCTTCTGGGCCCGGGTTGGAGCTGCACGAGCCTTTTCTTCAGGCGCGTTTGCTTCCAGGCAAGGCGTCGGATCCACGATTAGAGCTTGACACGTGTCGCGAACGTTCAGACATTCACTTTTCGTACTTTTACGCTCGCCGTGCTCCAAAATTTGTCCCAACTCCACCTTGGTTGCGTGACAAACCGACTACTCCATTGAGCATAACACCTTGTCTTTTGGCTTCCTTGGCACAAAGTTCCTCCAGCGTCTACTCTGCCACCTTTGCACGGTGGTCAGCGACCGCGAACTCACGCATGAACTTCCCGTTCTCCTCGTACAACTTCTCATTCATCCGCTATACCATGAACGATCGTTTGCAAAGCGTGACGCGCACCATGTCACCGTTGTATGCAAGCGCATCCATGACGGTCACGGCCAGCGTGAAATCCTTATGAGGGAGGCGGACGCAGAGTTGGTCGAGTTGTTTGTTGACGTTCAGGCGACGCGCAACGTTGTCGAGCGCACTTTACCCTGCCGTCGAACTCGGCCGGCTCGCAAGTTGGGCTCGCTCCCCTCCCGCCGAAACAAAAGCACGTACCTCGTCGTCCACGCGGACGAATGCACGTTCCACCTTGTTAGCGCATGCTTGAGGTTCCTTCAGCATGGAATAACTAGCCTCATTGCCCTTGCAGGCTGTGTCATGTGCGTCCGGTTCGTCGTTAGCTTCACGATCCACTTCAATGACCGCGCGATCCGCTCGCTCATTGGGCGATTCATCTCCATGCTCGTCTCCTTTGGCAACCTTGTCAAGGTTATCACCATCAGCAATGTTCCCCTTGGTGACCCTTAACCCCTTGTCGTTTGCACAAGTGATCGCGGCGGACGTGGCCTCGTTGCCGAAATTGAGCTCGACGGCGAGCGACTTTTTCCATCGCCTTGCCGAAAGACAACGACGGGGATCTCGCGATACTATCCATGCTTTGGACATGTTGGCGCTCCGCCCCTTGGCAACGCTTGGCGGGCACCTCCCCTTGTAGCCATCTCCTCCCGGCGCGACTTGGCGAGGTGGGCGCCGGGCGTTAATGTCCCGCGACGCTCCTTAGATCCCAAGGGCGTGCGCTCATTGGAGCGGCGGGGGCTTGTGCTCGGGGCACGCCCCAAGACCACGAAGAGTCCGGTCCCAAGCCCGGCCATCCTTGTGACAAGGACTTGCTTCGGCTCTCTCACTCTCCAACCTGCTCCTCCAACCCCATCTCCCTTCTTCCTTTTTTTTTAATTGGATGGAGGACACACTATTGGACTATGTGTGCCTCTCTTCAAACCTGTGGTGGACCAAGGTGGCTCCAAGCTAAGCCTCCTTCACCCTCTTTTTGGAAAAAGGGAGAGGACAGGCAATACTAATCAGCACCAATTGCCTGCTTCAAGTCGTAGAGTGACAGGTTAGAGACATAATTACAAACTAGAGTGGAAATTACAAGGTAGAAATCGATTTTCGAGAAATAGCCACAGAATCAAAGTACAATGGTGAAATAAAATGGCTTGAACTAGTAGTGGCCGATTTTATGGATGGAAAAAAATGGTGCAAAAAGCGGAGGACGGGAGGCCAAGTTATGGCTCTCCCTACTCCTTTATGCTTGGAGAAACTGGGAGTTACGAGTCCTTTGTTCTTCTTCGATTGGGCGCCTGCTTAAAAAGAAGCCAAAGGCTCCTAGTTTGCCCCTTGTGCCTCCCTTGTTGCTGTAGGAAGAGGGTGATGTAACAGTTTCCTGGTCTAGTAGGCTTTTGTGAGAGTAGTACACTATAGAAGTAGGCTCTGTTGGTGGAGGTGGGGTATCCGCGCATGGAGATGGAAGAGTTTGGACACCTTTAGGTGGCGTTCCACCTTCACCACCACGAGGTCACCTACTACTCGTCGACCAAGTCACCACTCCTTCTGGTGTGTGAGGCTTGTCACGATGGAGTGGAGACGAAAACGATGTCAATTTGTCAATCCAGCTTTGATACCAATGGAATGCGAGAGCTTGAAGTTAGCGTCGAAAGGCTTCGGCGAGCTCGAAAAGGTTTGCGTTGTTAAATTGAATAACCATACTCCTCGTCGGAGTGGTCTTTTCCTTGCCCGAGTCGTCATGGCTCGCCACGCCTTTTGAAGCTACGTTGATGTTTCCTGATAAAGTTATAATTTGTTTTTTATTTGTAATTATTTATGTATTCCGTTAGAAAGAATGGTGGAAAATTGGTGGCCATATCTTCCATCAAGGTGGATTTGACTTCCATTATTTCCTTCACGTGCTTACGTCAAGCTTGAAGCGACCTCATGGTGTTGGTCGCACAACAATGTCCCTAGACTGTTACAATCAGGTAATGATTGCGACGGTCTTTCTTGATTGTAAAGTTTTAGATTTTGCTTCAAAAAGTTTGTTCCGTTACATTGGTCGTGCACGTTTTTCTTTTCCCGTAACTATTTGTTTACGGTTTATTGGCGGGGCTCGAACGGAGACTCTGAGCGCGAAGGTTCTGTTCTATTCTGCGTTGTCAAGGTCACAAGTTGGATCGAACATGCTTTTAAGACAATGCAAATTCTTTTTGTAGCAAAATATCACCTCGCTAAAGCTCGCTGATAAGGAGGCTTATGAGGTGAGACATTCACGTTAGGTCGGAGCTTGGTGCTGACGCGATTTACCGGGGGATTCACCGATAAATACAAGGTCATCGCGGACCGTCCCATCTTTAACAGGTCGCTTCTGAATTTAGGCGTTCGCCTTACCCCTATGTCGACATTATTGCCGTGTATGGTGGCGACTGATCAGGTGGTCGTCCCAAACAAGTTTCCCCATTTTCAAAACTGTTCACGTCCAAGGGAACAAAAAAACAAGGTCATTTTTCTCGTTTGGCCATGTTTTTGAGAATCATTCGAAAACTGGCCGCGGCTCGGAGTCGTCATCTATATTGGCCATAAAGTGTCGCTCGCTTTCAGATTTGGCCATAATAGACCGCGCTCCGCAGCCTCTATTACTGTTTTAGCCATTTTCAAGCGCCTGCCGGCTCCTCCTTTCAAATCTGGCCATGAAGACGGCCGACGGAAAAAGAATCGCGCGAGAGAGCGATATTGACAAAAGAAGCCCCATCATCACTCGGTGAACTCGGAATATCATTCATAATGTTCAGAGTGTCAAACATGGACATGAAAGGCTAAATCTTAACCTTCTAGCACGCTCCAAGAAATAAACAAGTACAGCCACAATGATAAGGGAAATGAAACTAAAGCGAGAGTTTTGGGGGAATAAAAGGCATCTTCATAACTAGAATAGGTGATTGGAATCTAAATATAAATGCTCGCCCTTCATACAATAATAAAATGAAGAAAAATAATGTAAAAAAAATCATTACAATTCTGATTTAAGATACGATTCGATTAAAAAAGAAAACAATGATATAAAATACTTACGTATCACATCAAAATAAGATAAACTAAATAATAGAACCAACATAATTCAACTGACATTTAAGGTAGAATGAAGATCTATTTTTATGTATTAAAATTTGAAAAATATTTAAGTTATTGGAAAAATAAAATGAGAATTTAAATAAAAATTAAATTACAAGTTATTCATTTGATTTTTCTTCAATGCTCCAAAAATTCTAAATTGTTCAAAAAAACAAATTATTCCATGATTTAATATGTATTGTTGATCAAGGTCTTAAACGTTTCGGGAATCAATGAAATGTAAAACAAAATTCAGAGTTTTTCTTAAGGAGCAATCATTCTATTATCAAATTTCAATATAATTCAAGAATGTCTCTAGATTCTCTCAATTTTTCCAACTTATGAATAGGCATTAATTATTAATGGTATATATTAATTAATGAAATAATACAATCGCTTGTTTTAATGGTAAAATGAGATCATTGCGTTTAGTGTACAATGATTTAAACATTAAAAGTGAGAAATCATGTGTAAAATTCTTATATGAGCATTTAGTTATGGAAACTACTACTTCATTGTGATTTCAAGCATTATTTATGCCTCTACATATGCTTACTGTTATAATTATCATGCAGATTCCGCTGCATAAAAAGCAGTAATTTATTTTTCTAAATTTTGAATGAATACATGAGAATTCAATTTTATCTATAGCACAAGATTATGTGCTTTTATGGGTATTCATTAAACCTTTTTCTACATGAAAGCCAAAAAGTGAGGAAAGATACAAATCAGACTCAAATAAATGTATGAAATGATATAGAATCAAAGTTTTATTATTTCGTGAAACCATATTTGAATTTATTTATAAACAATTTTATTTTGTTAAGTTTTTATAATTCTATGAGGGCGAGTATTTATATTTAGATTTCAATCACCTATTCTAGTTATGAAGATGCCTTTTATTCCCCCAAAACTCTCGCTTTAGTTTCATTTCCCTTATCATTGTAGCTGTACTTGTTTGTTTCTTGGAGCGTGCTAGAAGGTTAAGATTTAGCCTTTCATGTCCATGTTTGACACTCTGAACATTATGAATGATATTCCGAGTTCACCGAGTGATGACGGGGCTTCTTTTGTCAATATCGCTCTCTCGCGCGATTCTTTTTCCGTCGGCCGTCTTCACGGCCACATTTGAAAGGAGGAGCCGGCGCGCGCTTGAAAATGGCTAAAACAGGAAGGGAGGCTGCGAAGCGCGATCGATTATGGCCAAATCTGAAAGCGAGCGACACTTTATGGCCAATATAGATGACGACTCCGAGCCGCGGCCAGTTTTTGAAGGATTCTCAAAAACATGGCCAAACGGAAAAAATGAGCAAAAAACAAATAGGCTGGCTGTCGCCAAGGGGTTTTCCTCCACGACCGTGCCTCCAAAAGTCTTATAGATCAGGGTGCATGCGGACATCGGGTGAGGCTGGTTGCAGTCGAAATCGATGGTTGAACGCATTCAATCATCGATTCCAACCAAACTAGACGTTGCTACGTAACTTCCCTCAACCTGTTGGTTGAGTGCATTGACTGCGCAATTTATGTGCGCGATTTTCGAGTTGTTTTTCCTTTAGGTAAAGGTATCAGGCGAGGTTCGACACGCCTTTTGTTTTTGGCAGACTGCATGTTTGCTTTTGGGGCAAGGGACAGTGACAAAAGATGTTGTTCTGCCTATCATTATGTTCTGTTTAGTCCGTTGGATCTGACTTCCCCCAACCTGGATAGCCTTTCCATCCGGACGTCCTGACTCAAACCAAGTCATAAGCCTCGTCAGCCGCGTCTGATGCGACAGGAGTCGGCCAACAGTAACACGGTGAAGGCCTAACAGGCCCTTTTCCTAAGAGTGAGAACTATTCCTCATCCAACCATCGGCTCTCGGTCCAACGATGGTTGGACCGGGAGGAGGCGATGGTTGAACGTGGTTGGAGGAGTTGGCTGAGCGACAAATGCAGAGTATGGCCGCTCTGCTGCCATGCTCTGCACGGCGTATATCGAATGGGCATGAAATCATCTTCTTTCTCGTCGCGATGGAGCTGATCAGACGACAAAGAGGATGTGTACTGTCCACTTCAATACGAATGCTTAAGCATGTGTCGTGGTGATGTCTCAAACACATGCATAAAAGGCTGAATTTTTACAGATTCGCAGGTTCAATACGGGGAAAAGTCCTCAGCACATGCGGAAATCGATGTTCCAACCATCCAATCCAACTAACCAGGCGCCAGTTGAAAATGTTCAACCGAACCACGCAACCAGCCTCACCCATCATCGCGCTGGCCGTTGAAGCTGGCCTCCGCGGAATTGACGCCTGTCTGGAAGTGAAGAGTTTGAGCAGAGATTGTCGTTGAAAATGAGGTCCTTTTCAGGATGTTCGTATGAGCTCTTGGAGTAGGTTAGAGTCGAAACGTATGAGAAGAAAGCTCGTTTTGACTACGCCGCGGTATGAACAAGATGGAACTCTCTACCTCCTCGACGTCGGAGTTAGGTTGCGCCCAATCGTAGCGAAAAATAAAGTCATGGGTATACCTTTGAACTGGTCGTACTCTAAGGTTTGCATCAGTTACACAGTGGGAGGATCCTGGAACTTGTTTACGAATATTGCTTTGCTCTTCAACGGGGAACCTTGGAAAAGATGCAAACTTTGCGGTTGTCGGCAACTTTTTTCTTCTCTCCCCAGAAATTAGGCTCATTCGACACCTTTTTCGAACACATTCACGCACTGACCGAGACGATCACCTCAAGAGTACTTGTTCATTCCTGTTGAATTGGACAAGCGAATAGAGTTCTGAGAAGGCAGGAAATACGATCCTCGTAGCTGTCCGATTTCATTCTCAGCAATCCGCCTACTGCCTCACTTGATTTTCGAGGTAGTGATTACTGAACTTGAATCTGTTTCCAGTTAGAGGTTTTCGCTGAGCATTTTGAGACAGTTCTCAAAGCAACCTTTTTGGTCATTCTTGCTGAACGGGATCATGAGTTCAGACCAATACTTGTGAGATGGAATCTTACACCACTCTCGACCTATCTTGCCCGTGGGGTGTAAGTGATTTCTGGGAGCCGCTCTTGGCCTAGTCTTGTCTCGCCTGGCCTATCGCTCTGCCTCCATCTCCATATTAGTTCTCATTTTCCTTCATTTTCCCTCTTGCATTCATTTTACAATCTAAATGGAGCATCCGTAATATATGGAATGTGGGGCACTACACCAAGTTTTTGGTGACTACGAAGAGGACCCATTGATTAACGTCATGAACGTCGTGGAGAGGCCTCACGTCGTTGAAATGAGGGAGCGTCAACGACCCTGAACGGAATGGCCGGCCGCCTCACGCCTACGCTGACTAGTTGGAACTATCATGAATCTTAAGCCAGCAACCACAGAGGACTGCCCGTGCGCTCCTTGCGAGAGGGAAAGCCAAAGCCGTTTGACATGTCGGCTCGGATGCGTTTAACCAGCCGCACCCGACGGGTGCGGCTGGTTGCCGCTGAAATCCGTCGTTGAAAGCAATCGGATAGTTCGTTGTACATTTTGTTGAAGGACTTCAGAAGTCCACAAACTTCATGTCGATGAACAGTCATCATCATCGCCGGTCAGAACACCGTTGCAGCTGGTCAGGTCCGGAGTGTCTCTTCCCGAGCGCGGACGCACTTCGAGGTTCCAACTAACGATGTTCGCACATGATTGTTGGAGATGGGGGTTGTTGAGCCGATTCCATTCAGTCACTCTTGTATATGGGGCCAGCCAGGATCGTAAGAGGAGCGCAAGAAGTTCATCCGGACGGATAACTTTGAGTGGCGAGCCAAACTATCTAGACAACTGTAAGGCGAAAACCCCGCGGACAGGAGTTGCTGGCCATCGCTGAAATCGATCGTTGAGGAGCCCCAACTACGCATTCCAACGACAACCAGCCGCACCGGTCATTCCCCAGGTGTTCGAGGCGCACACCTACAGCCATCGTCGACTTAACTTCTGCAGAGAAAGCAAGATGGTGAATCTTTTGACGGTTGGAAGAGTTGCCGGAGGCGCTGTGAAGCAGGGATGCGATGTCTCCACAGGGTAGTGCACACATCGATCCGACTGACACCTCCACAGTGTAGCTGCTGCCACCGTGCGGACGACCTTCCACCTCGCCCCAGCGCTGAATAGCGTGGCAAGCTGGCAGCATAGTCGCCTGACAAGGCCATCTGATGCATGCAGTCATCATCTGGAGCTGGCCCTCGGAAGCGCACCACGACTCTGCCTTGCGCCACTTCCTATGTGAAGCCGCCCTTCGCACTGACGCCTCCGCACCATCTCGCGCTCTTTTCAAGACTGCGGCGCAATGTCGCTGTGGGACCCTGTTTTGCCGGACGCGAACCGCATCGCAGACGACATGCGACGTGTGTGGAATATGGGGCACGACGCGGAGCAGCGGCAAGGCGCTGGAGGGGGGGCCGAACGCGAGGCTGGGCAACAGGAGGGATTGGGCGCAGGCAGGGGCTGGGAAGATGTGGTGGAGGGATGGGGCGAGGCAGGGCACGTGGTGGGCGTAGGCGGGTCGTCCGTGGTGGAGGTGTGGCGGCATCGCGCGGAGGAGGGCAGAGTGGCGGCGAGCAAACGCATTGCCAAGGCTGACCTGCGGTGCGCCGAGGACGTGCTGGACGTCCGCGCCGAAGTGCAGGTGAGAGAAGGCGATCGGCCCCGCGAAGTGGTGGGAGGAGCCGGGAGGGTGGTGGGGGAGGGGATTGAAAGGGGCCAGAGCGCAATCTGATTGGCACAAGCTGGCCTGCTGCGAAGGAAGCGCCGCATGATTGCGCTGTGAGGCGTGCGGAGTGCCTTGGCTGAACCTATGACACGCGGCATCAGCTTGCAGAAGAGTGCTGCGCAATGGCTTCCTCCGCCCCTTGTGCTGCTCTCTTTTTTCGCAGATCTGAGTTGTGTGTATGGCCGAACAGCCAGCTACATGGTCTGTAGCTCAGCATACGACTGCAGCTTCTCGCTCTCTAGGGTTGGAAAGCGGCGGAGGACTGGCTGCATGGACATGGCTTGCGTGCTTGCTTGCTCCCGTGCTTCCTTGTGTGCGGTGCAG
Source organism: Penium margaritaceum (assembly GCA_023375785.1). Classification (NCBI taxonomy): domain Eukaryota; kingdom Viridiplantae; phylum Streptophyta; class Zygnematophyceae; order Desmidiales; family Peniaceae; genus Penium; species Penium margaritaceum. Next base: position 63,499 of record SZWC01005989.1, on the reverse strand, counting down.
GCGCTGTTGCTGCTGCGGGGGCACCCGCACGTGGTAGCGCTGGAGGAGGTGTGGGAGGACAGCTGTGCGGTGCACCTGGTCATGGAAATGTGCAGCGGCGGGAACCTCCGCCACGCGCTAGGGGCGTGCCATGGTGGTGCACTGGAGGAGGCGGACGCAGCGGCGGTGTTCGCGCAGCTGCTGTCGGCGCTGGCGCACGCACACCGCCATGGCGTTGTGCACCGTGACGTCAAACTGGAGAACATACTCCTTCTACGGCCCCCTTCACGCGGCAGTATGGGTGGGAGCGGCTGCGACACCACGACCGCAGCCACTGCCGCCAACTCCAACACAGCTGCCGCCAATGGCTCCGAAGACACGACCATTGCTGGGGCAAGTCGCAGCAGCAGCAACAGTGGCAGTAGCTCTGGCACTCTCCGCGGCAGCCAGTGCGACTGCGGGTGCTGTGGCAACAGCAGGTGGCATGTGAAGCTGGCTGACTTTGGGCTGGCCCGTGTGCTGCAGCCCACACCCTCGCCTGCAGCTGGGGTGCGCGCCAGCAGTCCCGCGAATATAGGAGGTGCTGATCCAGCAGGAGCGCGAGCGCACGGCATGGCTGGAAGCCCATTCTACATGGCGCCAGAGTTGGCTTCGGCAGCTTCGGCGCGGCGTGGCTATGACAGCAAAGTGGACCTGTGGAGCGCTGGCGTGGTGCTCTTCTGCCTGCTGTCTGGCAGTATGCCGTTTGGACCACAGCAGCGGCCTAGGCGAAGGAGGAGGCCGCAAACTAGTACTGGAGAAAACAGGGGTAGCTATGCACGGTGCACATCTGATGGGCAGGTGGAACTGAAAGAGGGTGTGGCTGGTCAAGAGGAGGTCTGGTTGGAGGAGGAGCTGGTGGCAGGCGGAGGACGACAAGACCTGCGTGCAGAGGATGTGGTGCGCCACGTGCAGCGCAGCGTGCGGCGTGGCTTGAAACTGGACAAACAGCCATGGCAGCACATCTCTGCCGACGCCAAGGCGCTGGTGCAGCAGCTTCTTTCGGTTAACCCTGCTGCTCGACCTTCCGCCAAAGAGCTGCTTGCGTCTGATCCATGGCTTGCGCGCCACCGGCACCACCACCATCACAGTCATCATCAACAGCAGAAGCAGCAGCAGCCGCCGCTCGAGCAGCTGCAGGCCCCGCTGATCTGCAGCAGAGGTGATGGGGAAAAGGCTGAAGCTATTTTAACCAGAGCAGACCATGCCGCAGCTGACAGCCAGCAACTGCCCAAGCAACCTGAAAACTTGACCGCTCTCCCAGGAGACCACCAGGGAACAACAACGCCATCCCTGTCTGCCAGTGTGGCTGGAAGCCGCGCTTTGCTGCTGACTGCAACCAAGGCACAGACGCTGCTGACAATGAGTAACAGCAGCCCTGTCAAGTTCGGTGGCAGAGGCAGCCGAGCGATAACAGGTCAGCGGGCGATGCGGCGCAGCATGAGCAGCGGAAGGGCGTTATGCAGCACACCCCACTGGGATGCTGTCCTCTTTCGATCTGTGACCAGCCCTACATGTCCTCAGCCTCCCCTCTCAAAAGCCATCGCTCAACCACAGCCGAGTGCTGCTGCTGCTGCCCCTCGCTGTGTTGTTGGCACTGACAGCTGTCGGCATGCCAATCCTCACAGAGCAGTGCAGGACAGCGTTATTCCCAGGTGGCGCACAAGAGAGGTGTCGCTCAGCGGGAGCCGGCAGCGGCTGCCTTGCGGGAACCAGCCTGTGCCTGCCAAGGGAGCGCCACATGCGCACGGTAGCCAGCTAGACTGGGGCCGCGTACCGCCATTGCCCCCGGCGCCGCGTGCTTGCTCTGCCGGGTCCATCTTGTTCGGGCTGCGCCGTAGCCGCAGCGATCGTGAGCGCCCGGGCTCCCCTGCACCATTGGCTGTGCCCTGCGCATGTGGCGACGATGCATGGCATGGTTCGCCAGTGGTACATGAGCATAGCAGGACATTGCCGATGTTGCTGGCTCCATCACTTACTGCCACTTAGGCAAGACTGTCCGCGAAAGACCATAGACAAGACCACAGGGAAGACCACAGGAGAGACTGTAGGCAACACTGCAGACAAGGCCGTTGGCAAGACCTTAGGTTAGGAACTGGTGGGAGTATGCACATGCCATGTGGCATGCCATGGACCACTCCACCCTATATCAATGCAGCACAAGGGCATCCATTCACCCATTTTTTCATGTTTCAGACCTGTGCAGGCTGACTGGTCAGCAGCAGCCCTTGTACTATGATTCCAAGGTTGTCTATGTTAGCAGCTGCACCAATAGTATTCTACTGCCATGCAAGTTGACTAATGACATGGGAGCACCAGGGCCTCGTTTGCTTGTGGAGGCCGACGGCTACCAGGGACGCTTGGGGGGATGCATGCACAGGGCTACAAAGGCAGTTCTCCACTACTCCAGGCCTGACACACAAAAATTCTACCAGTGTACCGACATTGAATTGCAATGAGCTTTATGATTCTAACGTTAACCCAGGAAACAGTCTTTGGTAGTGTTCTGATCGTTCTTCTCATCCATCTGTGGTAGGGCTAACTTTGTCCCATTGTTTACATCCTTGGATGTACAGTTTTCGCATCCGGCTCTTACAACTCCAACATCGAAGTTTGGGTCACCATGACAGCGAAATTGGCACCCCTCAAAACTCTGTCTCAGTCGGAGGCTAGGAGAAGGTGTCCATGGCAAGAGGATGGCCAGGTTGCTGGTACAAGCACCTGTAACCAAGAGCGCAATGAGCTCTAGGGTGTGATCCCAACATCGCACTTCTTCTCGCAGATTCGCCTGGGGGGGGCATGCAACAATAAGCACTGCAACGCAACTCACACACACACACACACACACACA
>SZWC01005989.1:29039-59608 GCA_023375785.1 Penium margaritaceum | reverse complement strand
GAACTTCAACACTCCCCCATGCCCCGCAGACAAGCAATCCAGAGCACACAAGAGGGAATCACAAGAAGTGATCACAAGAGATGAGAGTGGGGTGGGGAGACATACCAACGATCAGCCTGGATCACGCGGACTGATGAGACCCACAGAATGAACAACACTTTTGAAGACAGTACGACTTAGGGCTTTTGTGAGAAAGTCAGCTCTCTGAGACCGTGTATCCACCCAAGCGACTCGGACAATGCCAGCAGCAATGCATTCGCGAACAAAGTGATGCTCCACATTGATGTGTTTGGTGCGTGAATGATGCATGCCACTGTTCTCAGCAATGGCTTTTGTGCTTTGGTTATCACAGCGCAGAGTGATGCAGCGGATGGGGACACGTAACTGCTGCAGCAGACGACACAGCCAGACAGCTTCACATGTGCCTGCACCCAGAGCAACATACTCAGCTTCAGCAGTGCTACGTGCCACACACCCTTGCTTGCCACTTTTCCAGGAGACTGGAGTGCCACCAATCAGGAAGATGTACCCTGTACGGCTGCGAGCATCAGAATCATGTGCCCAATCACTGTCGGTGAAGCCATATGCAACAACAGATGGCTGTGCACAAAAGTGCAGTCCAACACGAGGAGTAGAGAGGGCATACCGCACCACTCGCGATGCCGCCTCTAGGTGGCGCTCGCGAGGGCACTGGGAGAATTGAGACAAGAAGTTAACAGCAAAGGCTACATCCGCACGCGTGGTCGTGGCGAGGTACATCAGAGACCCAATAACACGGAGGTAGTCGGTCACATCAACCGTCTCCCCCGACTGTGAGAGATCAGAGGACTTCAGAAGAGACTGTCCTGTAGCCATCATGGGAGTGGATGCTGTGGGAATGGACATGAGGAGTGGAGCGAAGCGCTCCCCCAGGCTGCGCACATAGGCAGCCTGATGCACGTGCAAGACACGACGAGCACGATCTCGCTCCAACTCCATGCCTAGAAAGACACGAGCCGGTCCCAGATCCTTCATTTTGTATGCCGCTTGGAGCAGCGACTTGGTGGCGGTCACAGCCGCAGGATCGGGTGAGGCAATGAGAAGGTCATCCACGTACACAAGAATGGCGACAAGTGGTTTGGTGGGCGGCCCCAGAAAGAGCGCTGGATCCACGGCGCTTCTCTTGTAGCCACCCTTTCCAAGAGTGGCTGTGATCTCTTGGTTCCAACACCGTGGGGACTGTTTGAGATCATAGAGTGCCTTGCGCAGGCGCCACACCCGGCTGGTGCCGTCAGAGAAGCCGGGTGGTTGGACCATGTAAATCTCTTCGTCCAACTTGCCATGGAGAAAGGCATTGTTGACATCCATCTGTTCCAGCTCCCAGTCATGCTGAGCAACAAGACTGAGAAGAGCCCTGGCTGTGGTGTAGGGACCGACTGGGGCAAAGGTCTCGTCAAAGTTGACACCAGGGATATCTGAGAACCCTTTAGCGGTGAGGCGAGCTTTGTACCGTTCAACTGTGTTGTCGGGGTTCAGCTTGCGACGATACACCCACTTGGCGGCAACCGCCTTGCGACCCGGTGGGAGGTCAACGAGTTCATACACACCGTGGTCAGAAAGTGCATCAAGTTCGGCCTTCATGGCCTGCTCCCACAGTGGTGAGTCAGAGGCCGTGCGGGCTGCTTGCACAGTCTGTGGCTCAGGAGGAAGAGGGGAAAGGCCAGCGGCAGCAAAGCACGAAGCAACGTAACCGGCTACAGAAGAGGACACAGCAGAGTGGAACTCCTGTTCGATAAGAGAGTAACCAAGAGCAGTGCCGGGGTGTACAACAGACACTACGGCAGACAGGCCAGAAGTGGTGAGACCAAGAGCACGAAGACCAGGGTCACCGGAGACGACAGGGTGCGACTGAGAGGGAAGAGCGCGTAGGCTTCCACCACGCGTGTAGGGGGAGACTGGGGGAATGGACGCAGCACGCGCAGAGGACAATAGGGCAGCAGAACGCTGCATGGCAGGAGGAGAGGAGACAGGAGGGGGCTCAGAGGAGATAGGGAGAGTGGGCGAGACTGCACCATGGTTGAGGGAAGAGGATGAGCCAGCAAGAGAGGCGGTAGGGGAGCCAGAGGAACCAGAAGACTGACCGGGAGAGTCCAATGGTGTCGTGGAGGGTGAGAGCACCGGAGAGGGGAACGTGGACAGAGGGGAGCTCTGCTCGGCAGAGGAGGCGACAGAGGGAACGGCGGGACGCATCGAGGGGAGAACAGCAGGCCCAGAGGGCAGAGAGCCACCCCCACCCCGAGGAGGCGGAGAGAGAGACCCACCAAAGCGGGGCAAGTCGTGCTCAAACAGATGCTCGAAGAAGAGGGCATCACGCGACTCTACGACACGACAGCGCGAAGGGTCCCAGAACCGCCACGCCTTGGAGAAAGGGGAGACACCAAGGAAGATGCACAGACGACCACGAGGTGACAACTTACCGTCGCGTTGGTCAGAGGGAACCCAGACAGAGGCGAGACAGCCCCAAACGCGAGCAAGACGGAGGTCCGCACGCTGGCCAGTCCAGCGCGCAAAGGGGGTGACAGTGTGGGGAAGAGGACCATGGGGAACACGGTTCCAGACCCAGGTCATGTAGGACATGGCCTCAAAGGCAAAGAGAGGAGACTGACCGGAGGCAGAGAGCAGGGAACGCACCCCATCAGCAAGGGTGCGGTTCCAGCGCTCAGACACGCCATTTTGCTGGGGGGTGTAGGGAGCAGAGGATTCAATCCGCACACCACGAGACTCAAGAAAGCGAGACGTAGGGCCAAAGAACTCACCACCACGGTCGCTGCGGAAGACGCGTAGGGGGCGAAGGCAGGCGCGCTCGGCCTGGGGTAGCCAAGACTCTAAGACCTCGGTGACATCACTTTTGTGTCGCAGGGCAAAGACCCAGCGGTAGCATGAGTAATCATTAGTGAGGCACAGCACATACCGGCCAAGGCCGCTAAGAAAGTCCTGGGGCAATGGGCCCATAATGTCAGCATACACGAGGTCAAGAGGGTGAGAGGTGGTGGCATCAGAGGTGGAGAAGGGTGAGCGGTGCATTTTCCCACNGCCAAGACTCTAAGACCTCGGTGACATCACTTTTGTGTCGCAGGGCAAAGACCCAGCGGTAACGTGAGTAATCATCAGTGAGGCACAGCACATACCGGCCAAGGCCACCAAGAAAGTCCTGGGGCAATGGGCCCATGACGTCGGCATGCACGAGGTCAAGAGGGTGAGAGGTGGTGGCGTCAGAGGTGGAGAAGGGTGAGCGGTGCATTTTCCCACTGGCACAGTCCAGACAGGTGGATGAACAAGCAGGAGAGAATGTGGCAGGGTCAAGGCCGTGAGCAGGTTGAAGGCGAAGGAGTCGCTGGATCGCGGCAGTGTGGATATGACAGAGGCGGCGATGCAGAAGATCAGCATGGTCAGGCGACAGCGAGGGCGCGACATGAACAAGGGCAGAGGCAGCGGAAGACAAGGGCAGAGTGAGCGGCATACGAAACAGGCGATCACAGCGTACGCCACGAAGAACAACGCGGCCGGAGGAACGGAGAGAAATGGAGGCAAGGCCGTGGTTGGACGAGAAGTCCATGCCCTGATCATCAAGGGTGGTCACAGAGAGAAGGCTGACCTCGAGGTCAGGGACATACAGAACGTTAGGCAGATAGATAGTACCGCCAGGGCCAACAAAGCGGACGACACCAACACCTTGGACGGGGAGCAGATGACCAGAGCCGGTGCGAACAGATCGGACAGACTGAACGGGGCCAATGGACACAAAGGAAGAACGACAAGACGTCATGTGATGGGTGGCCCCGGAATCAATGATCCAGAGGCCAGGAGAGGCACGAGTGGATGGAAGAACCAAACAGACAGCCACGGTACCACGTGCAGAGGATGAGGTGACATGACCAAGACGGGAGGGAAACGTGTGAGACTGCCAATGCTCAATCCANCTCAATCCAGGAACGATCATCAGGCAGGTCCCCTTGCACACCACCCGAGCCGGAACCACGAAGAGTGACATCCGACTCACAGACAGATACACGTGACTGGCCACTCACACTCTCACCTCCCTGAGAGCGAAGGTGCAGAAGCTCGGCAAGGCGACGCTCGAGAGTGCGCTCCTCGTCTCGACGATCAGAGGAACGATCAGAAGAACGGTCAGACGCGCGGTCGGAGTAGTGACCATCGTCACGGCTCCAGTAAGGAACGGAGTAGTGTGAGGATGGGGGACCGTAGTATGGAGGGCCAGACGGCGGTGGCACCCAGCCCCAAGGACTGGGCGGTGGTGGCGTCTGCTGAAGAGGTGCAAGAGTAGTGGTCGGTGCTGATGAGGAGGATGTGGACGATGAGACTGCCATGGCAGCAGCAGTTGTAGAATCGGCTATACCAGTGCGCGCCTAGTGAGCACGCATGGAGGAAGCAAGGCGTGCGTCGTCACGAGGGGCAGGACACTTAGGCGCTGAGTGTCCGGTGGCGCCGCAGTTCCAGCAAGTGACATCAGTTGCAGGAGTGGCTGAGCCTTTGCTGCCACGACCACCCCCACGGCCTTTTCCCCCGCGACCTCCACCCCGACCAGAGCCACTGCCCCCTCCGCGGCCAGCGGCCTGTGTGGGGTGGGCAGAGGCCTGAGAAGACGAACCAGCAGAAGGAGCTGTAATGGGAGCAGATGGTGAGGAGGTAGTGATTGCTGCAATGGCGGCGCGATGCATGCGCTTGTTTTGGAGGGCATTCCACCAGTCAGTGAGACGGGCAGCAGTGAAGTCAAAGAGGGGACCAATCCCCGGCGGGGAATCAGCTGGGACAGGGGAAGAGGCAAGGCGCTCGAGTTCTGTCTGGGAGACATGGAGATACAAGTCAGACAGCTCAGGGATAAGACCAGCCACAATGGAGAGACATGCAGAGAGAGGACCTGGTGCAGCCTTGCCAAGGTCACGCAAGAGACGCAGACTGCGGACCCAGTACTCGTCTGCTGTCTCATCCGCCCTCATTTGCAGCGTGTTGAACTGCACAGTGAGAGCGCTCTGGGCAGCATGCCCAGTTACAGTTTTGCGACGGCGAATGAGCGCATAGGCACCCACTGGGTCTGCACTGGTGCCTCGGATGGGGTCGGCATTGTACGTACCGATGTCGTCAAGAAGATTCTCGGGACCGGCGTTGATAAGTGCCCGCACAACGCGGGCGGCCTCGGCAGGCTGTGGCACGAAGGAGACCTTGGCGGGCGAGTAGTACTCCCACAACAGCTCACCCTGAGCCCACACACTGAAGCGTGTTTCCCAGGATGTGAAGGTGAGTTTGGAAGTGAACTGAGGGGGCGGCGTTTCAAAGTCTTTCTGCCACGCAGGTGGAAGAGTCCGAGCGGTGACTGAGAGGGAAGAGGAAGAGGTGTCAGCGCCGCTGCCAGTAGATGGTGCTGAGGAGCTTGTGGATCCTGACTGATCAAGAGGGATGACTGCAGCAAAAGCTGGGACAGCACGGAGACGCTCTAGAACCAATGAAGCTACTGTGGACGCTAACTCATGCTATGCATCACGCTCTCGCTCTAGCTCATCCTGCGCTTTGCGACGTTCCGCCTGTGCTTCGCTAAGGGCGGTTTGGAGGGCCTCTAACTTCTCTTCTGGCCCAGGCATGGTAAAGACAAGCACGAGACTAGGGAAGGAATGTCAACACAGGTGAGGAGAGAGGAAAAGAAAATGATGGGCTCACCGAGCTAGTGACGGGGCAGCAGAGCAAAGAGAGGAGATACCACTGCCGCTGCTGAAGAAAAGAGGATTGCCACCCAGCCTGTGACTGCCACGGTCAGGCAGAGAAGACCAGTGACAGACGCCCCAGCCACTGCTACAGATGCAGACGCAATCAGTACCCCCGTGGTAACGTGTGGAGTGAGCTCCCGGTGAGCACCAGTGGGAGTCAGGACCGCTGTTGCTGTAGAGGCTCGGATGGAGCTGACAGCTGCTGAGGTGGCGTAGGCGGCTGAAGAGGCAGCGGTGGCAATGACGGCTGCAGCTGATGTAACCTGGGTGGCGATGTTTGCTGCTGCAGCGGCAAGAAGGGTCAGAGAGACTGCCGCGTGTGCGTAGGCGTCCGTTGCATGACCTACAGCCGTCTGTGTAGGGGCCCTGCACGTGCGGGCGGTGGCAGCAAAGGTAGCTGCAGCACCTGTTGCTGCGTCGAGTATGGCCCCTGCCAGACCAATGGAATCGTTGTGAACAGGAAGAGCAGGGATGACACCTGGGACCTCAGGTGGAGGCGATGGTCCAGCAGCAGTTGGTGCAGCGGTGGATGGGCCGGCGATAGTATGGGATGTGGAAGAGGCGGTGGTTGACTGAGTACCCTCAGGTGGTTGCATTGTGGTGTGACGAGGTGGAGACGGCGGTAGGTCATCCGAAGTGTAGACTTATCTGTCAATCTCCTCCTCGCGTGCAGTAGCCTCTCGTTCCACGTCCTCTCGCCAGTAGGCGGGGTCCAGCATGCGATACCAAAGCGAAGTGTCGTAGTCTGGTGGTGAGGGAGGGTCGTAGTCTTTTGTGTCCTCCCACCTGCCGTTAGTGTGACAGGCAGCAGTCCGAGGGGAGTCAAGCTCCTCGTCAGGGGATCCGTCAAACTGCGGTGACTCCAGGACTGCGACTATGGAGGCAAGAGGGATGTCTAGGGATCGCGCAGGTGTCCAGCGGAATGTACGGAGAAATCCGTGGTGTGTGGTAAGGTCTGGAGTGTGTGGAGATGCCACGGTGGGGTGCACGGAGAGGTCCCGGTACACGAAGATGCCTGAAGTGTGCACGGAGATGCCCGGGGTGCACAGAGGTGCCCGGGAATGTAGTGGTGCACAGAGGTGCATGGGGTGCTTGGAGATGCCCGGCGGAGTGCAATGAGAGGTCCGGGTGCACGAAGATGCCCGGGGTGTGCACGGAGATGCCCGCGGTGCACAGAGGTGCCCGGGGATGGAGTGGTGCACAGAGGTGCCTGGGGTGCGTGGAGCTGCCCGGTGGGGTGCACTGAGAGGTCAGGGTGCACATAGATGCCTGAAGTGCACGGAGATGCTCGGGGTGCACAATGATGTCCGGGGTGCGTGGAGATGCCACGGCGGGGTGCACGGAGAGAACCAGTGCACGAAGATGCCCAGGGTGTGCACGGAGATGCCCGTGGTGCACAGAGGTGCCCGGGGATGTAGCGGTGCACAGAGGTGCCTGGGGTGTGTGGAGCTGCCCGGCGGAGTGCACTGAGAGGTCCGGGTGTACGGAAATGCCTGAAGTGCACGGAGATGCTCGGGGTGCACAGAGTGTGCGTGGTTTGAGGTGGCCAAGAGGGCCACGAGACCCACGAATGCCTAAGAACATAGAGTCATGGGCGAGAGCCGCCCCTTGCTCTGATACCAGTAGTTGCTAGGAAGTTACTAGCTGATCCAGGTGTGTGGGGGTATGATACGCAACAAGCACCAACGTGAGAGAGGCGCCATGGATGCGGCAACTTGTTTGCATAGCTTGAGCTCACACAAAGACACAGGAGACAAAAGGGGGCGAGAGAGACTAGAACCGGTGAGCGCTCGCTCACCACGAGCGACGAGCTCGGGTGAGTGAGCGCCGCCACCCGGGGGTCGAGCCCGACCACTCGGAATCAACCGAGGGCGGCTACTCACCGATGCACGGCCGAGACCGGCACGGTGGTCCCCTAGGGATCAGCACCCGGGTAAATACAGCTCCCCCACAATATGCAAAACAAGATAACATGATGCAGGGCACGGCAGTGAGAATGTACGGGCCCTAGCATCTACCGCATCAGAAAGTTATGAAGAATCATGCAAGAGTTATGTGAGTGCCAGAGAGCACTCCTGGGTCTGGCAGTAGCTTNACGCACGCATGCACGCACGCACGCACGCACGCACGCACGCACGCACGCAGGCACGCACGCACGCACGCACGTACGCACGCACGCACGCACGCACGTCGTTTTGCGCTCCCTCAAGTTGCTGCCGGCGTGGCGCCATGTGGCACGTTCTCTTTGTGTTCCGCCCACTGCTGCTGCTTCTGCTGCTCACATGCCCCCTCATGCCTTAATACGAAATTGGAAAAAAAAAATAGGGCATGCAGGCCCATGCAAAAACGAACATGAGCTCTGTGTGTGAGTGCGATGCAAGAGGGCAAGAATTTGGCTAAGTCTGGAACGCTGAATATAGAAGAACAAGGAGAAAGTACAAATGAGCCCCTAGCGGGCTTGAGTAGGGGCGCCGGGAGCTAGCCGTACCGGGCCCCGTCACCCCTGCTGAGCCCAAACGAGTCAGCAGGGAGAACACATTGCGTACACCACGATAACAATAACGATGGTCTCCTCAAGGCAATGGACCAGCTCTCCGAGTGCCGGGTCTCGACCACCGAGAAGATAAGAGCAATGCCAGAAAATCTCAGAATCAATGTGCAGACATCACACATAGCTTTCCAAACATCGGAAGCGCTAGTACAACCACCAGGTCTCCTCGTCGCACCGGTATAGTCCACCGGGTGCGCGGGTCTCAACCCACCGAGAAAACTCTCCTAGCTCTCGACAAGCCCACAGGGCTACCAGAACGCATCGACCGCGTCTCGTCGGCGCTGTCGTAGGTGCTGGGGAAGTCTCGGTGCAGTCCGGAGGCCCGTCGTGACGTCACGCCCTCCTCTACCATGTACCCCGGATGTGGGTATATCGGTAAACTAGCGGGGTCGGTCGTGACGGATGGAAGCCACACAAACCAACAACACACGCACGCATGCACGCACGCACGCACGCACACACGCACGCACACACGCATGCAAGCTAGAAACCTAGGCAGCAGGTTGGGGCAGCATGCGTTGTCGATGCAGTGTGCGGGCTTCCACGCTCGTTGCTTAAGTCTACTGCCCCCTCAGTCTGCTGTTCTAGAGACTAAGTCTAGAAGCTCTGGGTTTGTTACTCAGAAGTGCGCGCGCCAGTGTTAGCGCCAGAAAGAAGCTCAAAACTGGAAGTAACTGATTAGCAATGAAGAATGAGCAACAATGGGGAACCCCTCCAAGTTCTAGGCCCCCCCCCCCTAGTGTAGAAGTTGTTACTCAGCTTACCAGCCAATCAAAAAATAGTGCTAGATCTATTTTCTGGTAGGCAGGGTTTTCTCGGTGAGCCCTGCCAGACGCCCGACAACCCAAGACCCGGGCGTCGTCCGTTTTGCCTGAAAACTGGACCATACCATAACACCAACGCTGCAAACGCAGTCATGCGGTCAGAATCAGCTAGAAAAATAGCTACAAGAAGTTATGGCTGCACGAACCCAGGCAGTGCCTACGACAGTCGTCGATGCCAAACAAGGCCATACAACAGAAGACATGGACCCTAGGCATCGCATGATGCTGCAGACGTAATGCCACAGCCAGACACTGCGCTAGGTGCATGCAGCACAGCCGGCTTCTACTCCTATTCCCTCACAACCCACAAGTACCCATGATCTTGTACCTGTGTGTGCTAGTACTCCTGCCTCTGTCTTGCCTCACTTGCTCCTACTGTCACACCCAGTCCCATGTCTCCCACACACGCATCTCCTTGCACGACATCACCAACTGCTTTGCCTCAGCCCTCACCAGCTGTGGTCCTACTTGTCTCTCAGCCTTAGGTCGGCCCCTCAAGCCCAGGTTACTCACGTGAGCCCGGTGGTCCTCTTCGACCATTGGACTCCGGAGTCCAGCGAGTGTTGGGTCCCACACCCAAGCGCTACACTCGCAGCATCGCAAGTGGTGATCCCGGCACAAATGCCTTAGGCTTGAGTACCCGCACTGAGCACACAAAGGTACATCCTGCGTGCCCCGTAGGGCACGATCTCATCACTCGCAAGTTTCATATCGCTTGTGATACAGTAACTGACCTTGTGGTCGTCAGACCTAGTACTGAGGCCTGTGCACTTGCCACTCAGAGCTCACCCTTTATGGCGCCAGACCCGGGCACACAGTGGGAACCTCTCTCATCACTGGATGCTGACGCCTGGCATGCTGCCTGTGAGAATGTGTTTCACGCCATCTAAGAGTATGGATTTTACGAGCTAGTCGACCTCTCACCTGAGAGGAAGGCTATTCAGGTCAAGTGGATCTTGCGCAAAAAAATGAAGCCTGATGGCTCACTGGAACGCCACAAGGCTCGCTTGGTTGTCAAGGGGTACTCTCGGACCGAGGACATTGATTACACTGGCACCTTTGCCCATGTCTGTTGCATGACCTTTGCTCGCGCTCTGTTCGGTGTAGTGGCTCAGCATGACTGGGAACTGCACCAGATGGACGTGAACAATGCGTTCCTCCATGGCTCTCTGGATGAGGAGATTTACGTGGCTCAGTCACCTGGCTTTGAGGACAGTGACAAATTCTGGCGCTGCCGCTAGTCCTTGTACGGCCTCAAGCAGTCTCCTGGGTGTTGGAACCAAGAGATCATTAGCACCCTGACTCGTGCGGGATATGTAAAGAGCGAGGCAAATCCCTTTCTCCTTATCCGACGGACGCATGAGTGGTTCACCGCCATCATGGTCTATATCGACGACCTTCTCATGGTGTCTCCTTCCATGGAGGCCATGAAGGAGGCCAAGGCAGTCCACTAGACTGCCTACAGGATGAAGGACCTTGGCCTTGAAGTGGTGTTTCTTAGAATGGAGATTGTGCGAGATCGCAGGCATCGGACACTACTGTTGCATCAGGCCTGATGCACATGTGTTGTGGGGGAGTGCTTTAGCGACCTCCTTGGTACAGTGCCCACGGCCTCCACACCTCTCATACCTGACAGGCAGGATGCCCTGAAGGTAGACGATCCCACACAGTTGGGGGAGACAATGGATGTGTGCTTGTACCTCCGTCTCATTGGATCTCTAATGTACCTAGTCATTACCACAAGCCCCGACATTGCCTTCACCGTCAACCTCCTTGCACAGTTTTTGCAGGCTCCACGCACTAGAGCCCTTCATGTGGCTGTACGAATGGTGCGGTACGTGGTCTCCACACTGTACCTCGGACTCTGCTTTCGTCGGCAATGTTTGATGGTTCTTGACGGCTACACCGACAGCGATCGAGCCTGGAGTGTAGATGGATGCAGTCGCGCTGGTTACGCATTCCTGCTCGATGGTACCGCTGTGTCCTGACGCAACGGGAACAGGGCTGCATTGGAGGTAGCTCGTCACAGGTAGAGTATGTTGCTTTGGGTGCAAGGGCTGCTAAGGCACTATGACTGCAGCGCCTATTCCTTGAGTTGGGTCAGTCAGTGCCCGCCATTGTGCTTCGTTGCGACAACCAGAGTACTCTTGCCATTGTGGAGAACTCTCGTGTCTTTCACGCTCGCACAAAGCACATTACGGTTGAGCATCACTTTGTGCGTGATCTACTGGAGCGTCACGTGATCTCCATCATATGGGTTGGCACTGACATGCAGCGAGCTGACTTCTTGACAAAGGCACTAGCACGCGGGAAGATTCTGGTGGCCATTCGTTCTGTTGGGCTTCGCCCCTTGCCTCAGAGTGGTTGAGTGTGGGGTGTGTCTCTGTCTGTGTCATGACTGGTTTTGCACTCGTTCTTGTACTCATTTCAGTGCTGCGCGTGTATGGACATGCGTACCATGTGTTGTGTGACGTTCTTGTGAACCTGTACAGTTTACTATGACCACTCGGCCATGTCCATACTCTTGCAAATCCCTGATGCGGACCTTGGTGGTACTGGTGCAAGCTAGAAATCCTAGGCAGCATGTCGGGGCAACAGCGTTGTTGATGCAGCGTGCGGGCTTCCACGCTCGTTGCTTAAGTCTGCTGCCCCCTCAGTCTGCTGCTCTAGAGTCTATGTCTGGAAGCTCTAGGTTTTTTACTGAAAAACGCGCGCTAGTGAGCGCCAGAAAGCAGCTGAAAACTGAAAGTGACTGATTAGGAATGAAGAATAAGCAACAATGGGAGAAGCCTCCAAGTTCTAGCTCCCCCCCACTAGTGTACAACTTGTTACTCAACTAACCAACCAATCAGAAAATAGTCCTAGACCGATTTTCTGGCAGGCAGGGTTTTCTCGGTGAGCCCTGCCAGACGCCAGACAGCCCAAAACCCGGGCGTCGTCCGTTTTGCCTGAAAACTGGACCATACCATAATACCAACGCTGCAAACGCAGTCGTGCAGTCAGAATCAGCTAGAAAAATAGCAGCAAAGAGTTATGGCTGCCCGAAACCAGGTAGTGCCTACGATAGTCAGTGATGCCAAACAGGGCCACACAATAGGAGACATGGACCCTAGGCACAGCATGATGCTGCAGACGCAACGCCACGACCAGAGAAAGCGTTGGGTGCATGCAGACAACATCTGCAGTGGAAGTGACCACCGGCGGTCCGACCGCCGAGGAGGCCTGCCGATGGGGCTGAGTGCGTTGCCGGAGGGAGGAGGCTCCAGTGAACGGTGAGTGGGCCTCAGCGTGCGTCGGGTCCACCGAGCGACAATCTAACGGCGTCAAGTCTCGCCGTCAGTCATCTGCACGTTGATGTACACAAGCTTGGAGGACACAAGAGAGTACAATGAGAGATGCACAAAAACCAACACTCCCCCATGACTCACAGGCATAGTACACATGTGCGCGCAGAGACACAGTCAACGACCAGACTCCCCTAGGCCACGCGGAAACACAGGCAGGGACAAGGAGAGCCACTCACAGACGCACACCAACCGAACTCATAACCTTCTTAAACGAGTCGTGCTTCAGTGCCTTGGTCAAGAAGAAAGTGAACTGTTGTGCTGTCTCAACCCACACGATGCTGATGCTGCCGTCATGGAACAACAAATGCACATAGTGATACTCAACGTTGATGTGCTTTGTGCGTGTGTGATGCACGCCGTCATTGTTGGTGATGGCCATGGTGCTCTCATTGTCACAATGCAACCTGATGGATGGGACAAACTGACGCAACGCGGACAACAGATGATACAAGCACACACTCTCACACGCGCTTGAGCCAAGAGGAAGTTACTCGGCCTCAGCAGTGCTGCGTGCAATGCACCCCTGCTTGTCACTGTGCCAGGACACAGCTTTGCCGCCAATCAGAAAGATCCAGACCCTGCGACTCTTACCGTCCGGATTGCCGACCCCGTCACTGTTGGTGTAGCCAACTGCGACAACAGACGACTGGGGGCAGAATATGAGACCTTGCCGAGGAGTCGAGACGACATAGCGTAGTACTCGGATCGTGGCCTCATAGTGGTGGTGATGCAGCCTCTGAGAAAACTGGGCTAGGAGGTTGACGACGAACGCGATGTCTGGGCGTGTCGTCGGCGCCAAGAACATCAGTGACCCAATGACTCGTAGGTACGTGTCAAGTGAACTGGCTCCCCCATAACAACTGGGTCAGGCCTCTTCACCTTCACCTGGCCATCAGGTGACATGGGTGAAGATGCGCTTGGCATGAGTGGCAGGTCCTCCGGAAAGTGGGTGGACAGAGTCTGCACATAGGCGGCATGGTGGATGTGCAAGACACACTTGGAGCGATCATGCTCGAGCTCCATGCCCATGAAGACCTGACAGATCCGAGATCCTTCATCGGATAGGTGGCATGCAACAAGTCCTTGACACGCTAGATGGCAGCCGTGTCTGGCGACGCAATGAGGAGATCGTCGACGTAAACCAGAACAACAGTGAAAGTCTGGCCTCGCGGACTGACAACCAGTGCGGGGTGAGCGGTGCTGTGCTGGAGCCCGCTATGAAGGAGCGTGTTGCCGATCTCCTGGTTCCAGCACCGAGGCGGCTGCTTCAGGCCATAGAGGGTCTTCCGCAGCCACCAGACTCTCCTAGTACCATCGTCGAAGCCTGGGGGCTGCACCATGTAAAGCTCCTCACCCTCTAGTGAGCCATGGAGAAAGGCGTTGCTCACATCCATCTGATGCAGCTCCCACCCATGCTGGACGACCACGCTGAAGAGCGCCCGGCTAGTGGAGAACCGACCAATTGGGGCAAAGATCTGGTTGTAATCAATCCCAGGAATCTAGGCAAACCCCTTGGCCGTAAGGCGGGCCTAGTACTTGTCCAAGGACCCGTCGGGCTTCCCCTTGCGCCGAAAGACCCACTTTGCACCGATGGCATTCCGTGCTGGGGGAAGGTCGCCGAGGTCGTACACGTGGTGTCGGATGGGAGCGAGCTCATCGGCGCAGGCAACGTCCCAGTGTGCGGGCTCGTGCCTCACACAGGGTGTCTGGGTCCTCCGGGCGTGCTGTGGAGCGGACTGATAGAGCGTGTGCATCTCGAGCCCCAGGTGGGATGCGCGCGAGTACAGCCACAACAGTGTGCCGATGCTCGTGATGGAGCATGGCATAGTGCATTGCGAAGCCGAGGTGAAGGTCTCAATGATGGCCGAGGTGGTTAAACTGAGGGCCATGGTGCCGGGATCCCCTCTCATGACCGTGGGAGTGGAGAAGACACGTGGGGCCATGCATGGTCGAGGCGCCACGGAGCGCGTTGCAACGGTCTGCATGCTCACCGACGACCTGGGTCGGAGGCTGCCGCCTCGGCCACGTGTGTAGCGTGGCAGGGCAGGCGATGGCACAGAGTCCGATGGACCAATGGAGGCAAACGGGGCTGCTTGCCCGGACGGGCTAGCGGATTCATCCGGGGCTGCTGGCTCGAAGGGGGTAGCGGGTGCAACTGAGGCTGCTAGCCCAGAGGGGCCAGTGGGCGTGACTGGGGCTGTCGGCCCGGAGGGACCAGTGGACACGACTGGAGCTGCTGGCCCGGAGGGACCAGTGGACGCGACTAGAGCTGCTTGCCCGGAGGGGCCAGTAGACACGACTGGGGCTGCTGGCCCGGAGGGGGTAGTAGATGCGACTGGGGCTCCCAGCTCGGAGGGGCCAGTGGACGCACCTAGGTCTGCCGGCTCGGAGGGACTAGTGAACGTGACTCGGGCCGCCGGCCCGGAGGGGCCACTGGACGCGACTGGAGCTGCTCGTCCGGAGGGGCCAGTGGACGCGACTGGAGCTGCTAGTCCGGAGTGGCCATTGGACGTGACTAGGGCTACAGGCCCGAAGGGACCAACGGACATGACTGGGGCTGCCGGTCCAGAGGGACTAGCAGACACGACTAGGGCTGCCAGCTCAGCGGGACTGAGGGATGTGTCACCCGAAAGTGGCAGGAAGGAGGACGGAATCACCACTCCCCCACGCAACAGAATAGACACGGACGAGCTAAGAGTGAATGAGGTCGCGAGGGAAGACGTCCTTGAAGAAGTGGGCATCACCGGACTCGACGATGCAGTGCCTGGAGGGATCCCAGGAAAGCCAGGCCTTGGACTGACAAATGACACCGAGGAAGGTGCAAGGACGTCCGCGAGGGGCGAGCTTGCCACCCTGCTGTGGGACGGGCATCCACACAATAGCCACGCAGCCCGAGATGTGAGCCGGGCAGAGATCAGCGTGCTGACCGCACCAATGCTGGTACGGCGTGGACTGGCGGGGAAGGGGACCGTGGGGAATCCGGTTCCAGACCCAAGTCATGTAGGCAATGGCTTCAAAATAGAAGCCATCGGAGAGACCAGACTCGATCCGCATGATGCAGACAGCGTCGGCCATGGTACGGTTCCACCGTTCGGAGACACCGTTCTGAGCAGGCGCGTAGGGCGTAGACGTCTCATGGTGGATCCCGCGAGAGGTGAGAAAGGCCGTGGTCTCACCCGTGTACTCACCACTACAATCAGAGCGAAACAAGTGAAGAGAGCGGTCACACTCGCGCTTCGCAAAGACCAGCCAATCCTGGATGGCTCGGGCGACATCGCTCTTCTGCCAAAGGCACAAGACCCAGCGATAGCCAGAACACTTGTCAGTGAGGGTGAGGACATAGCGGCCATGCTCGCCGACGGACTCGGTGGGGAGAGGACCCATGACATCCGAATGGACGAGGTCAAGAAGGGCGGATGCGCGGGACGAAGACAAGGGGTACGCAGACCGGTGCATCTTCCCCTAAGCGCAATCAATGCACTCGGTGGGGCACGGGAGAGGGAAAGTTTCCGGGTCAAGGCCCTTGACCGGCTGGGTGCGGAGCATGCTGTTTACGGTGGCAATGTGGACATGGCAAAGGCGGCGATGCAAGAAGCGGGTGTGCTGAGGAGAGAGCATGCTGGTGACAAACACATGGCTTGTCGCGGCCGACGGGGAGGAGACGGAAGGAGAGGAGGAGAGGCGAGGTACATTCCATAGGTTGCCACAGGTGATGGCGTGCACTACTACAAGACGGGACACAACGACATAGTGCCAACACCTCGCGAGTGCACAACGTCCATGCTCATGCGGTCAAGGGCAGTGAAGGACAGGAAGCTGAGCACGAGACCTGGGACGCAGAGGACATTGGTCAGAGAGACGTCACCGGCAGTACCACGGAAACGAACGACGCCAACACCACCGATAGGCAACACCTATTCGGAGCCCGTCCGGACAGCGGAGACATTGCCTACAGGACCGAGCATACTAAAGGCCTCACGAGAGGCCGTCATGTGATGCGTTGCCTTGGAGTTGATGATCCAGGTCTGAGCAGGGTCCTGGACCGGGGTCGCTAGATCACTAACGGTCACATGGAAGCAAGCAAGGGATGCGGATGCGGTAGAAGGAGGCGCGAACCGAGACTACCAATTGTCAAGCCACGCAACGTCATCATGGAAAGGGGCAAAGGAGACCATGGGGAACAATGAGATGGATGAGGAAACGGGACACAACCGCAACTCAGTCTCAGTCATGCAGGGCTGGGCAGGAGACCAGGAGGTGATGCAACTTGCACTTCCCTGGGGAGGAGGGCGAGGCAGGCCGAGCTGGAGCGCGATGAACTGCTCCAGCTGACGCTCGCGGGAGGACGGCTCGTGAGTGTAGACTGAGTATGGAGTGACGGCACCGAAGCCCGGGTAGGAGGAGGACTGTGCTGCCAAAAGAAATAGAGGCACCGACGGCTGCAAATGGTACGGCTACGGTGCTGGTGTTGGCTGGACTGGCGAAGCGACCAGAGTGGTGGAGCTACTGGACAAGGCCAAGGCGTCGGAGCTGGCGACAGCAACGGCGGCTGAGGGGAGACAGCGCTCCTCCTGGCAACGCATGGTGGTGATGACGCGCGCCTTGTCCATCGGTAGAGGGCACGTGTACCACCAGTGTTCGGGCTGGCCACACTTGTGGCAGACCGAGCCGCCACCGCTGGACCCGCTCGACAGCTGCTGCTGTTGCCACTTCTAACCCTTGCCTTTCTTGTTTTGATGCTTCTTCTTTCTCTACGACGATGAGGTAGCTGCGACGGAGGAGGCAATGGCCACGGAGGGGACGGCAGGGGAGGTGAGAGCCTCCGTGCTCTAGAGTCGGGACTCTAGATGAGCTTCCTCAATCCGGAGGAAGAGCTCGTATGCCCAGGGCATGAGGGTGCCCTGGGCCGCCATGGTGGAAAGGACGTCGTGAGAGTAGTGGACAAAGACGTACGCGTACGCAGCAGTGGCACCGCGCTTGATGGTGGGGAGCACGGCTAGAGAGGGTGGGGCAGAGGTGCCGAAGCGACGAAAAATTTCCTCCGCCCGCTGCCAATAGGCGGTGACCGTCTGGGTCTTGCCCGTGTGTAGGGAGTTGAATTCTCGCAACAGGCGGCTGGTCTCAGCCTCACTGGACAAGCAATGGGGACGAGTGAGGACGTACCACGCGGCTGCAGGGACTGGGGTGGCGCCAGCGGCAAGGTTGCCGAGGAAGGGCTCTAGGGCGAGGCGAGAAGCCAGAGCGGCGATAAGGACTAGAGAACTTACGGCACGACCAGCGTCGTACAACTGGTCTGCCAGGGTGGGATCATATGGGAGGATGAAGTATGCCCACAGGCCCTCACCCTGCACTCAGATCCGGAAGCTGAGCTCCCAGCTCCGGAACTGCTCGCCGGCCTGAAGCGGCGGCGTCTCAAAGTCCTTCTACTTGCGGTCAGCGCCCAAAGTGGGGCCAAGGACGGAGGTCACCGTCTATCACTGGCACTGAGTCTACTATTGCACCAGGTAGTACGTGGCAATAGACACAGCTGGGCTAGCATGCCTTGGAGGGATGAATGGTGGCGGCGCACTGGTGGCAGTCTAGGAGGCCAATGGCTGCAGCGCTGCAAGCTGCTGCGTCAAGGTGGCAAGCTGTTGCTAAAGAGCAACCAGGTGGTCGGGGTCGGGGTTGTCGCTAACGACACCAGAGGGCTCTTGCTACTATTGCTAGTGTTGCTGCTGCTGCTGTTGTTGTCAATGTTGCTGCTATTGTTGTCGTTGCTGTTGCTACTGCTGCTCCTGCTACTGCTACTACTGCTATTGCTATTGCAACCGCTGCAAGAAAGGGGGGTTAAGGGTCCCCCCAACAGAGGAGGACCCCTCCCCACTGGGGCTGCCAGCCATGGTTTGGTACCCCTTGGTTTCTCTTCTCTTTTCCTTTTTTTTGTTGTTGATGTTAGCAATGACGTCAACTTAGGGCGGGTCAAGTCAGCAACTGCCGTCGAGTTATCTATAGGACTGCTGCTGTAGATGACTCGCTGTCCACCCTTTTGTTTTCTTCCCACCCCCCTTTTTTTCTTTTTTTGTGTGTTGATGACATCAACAGTGACATCAGCAATGACATCAATAGCGGGATGTTGACATCAGCAGCGACGGTTGTTCGGCCGTTGCTGCATCTGCTTCTGCTACTGCTATTGCTGCTGTTGTTGCTGCTGCTGGTGGTACTGCTACTGTTGTTATTACTGCTGTTGTTGTTCCTCTTGCTGCTACTGTTGTTGCTGCTGCTGTTGCTGTTGTTGCTGCTATTGCAGTTGTAGCAGCAACCGCTGCTGCTACTGCTATGGGCTGCTGCGCCTATCGTGGTTGCTGTAGCAGTTATGGCAATTGCTACAGCCGCGCCAGAGAAGCTGGTGGGGTGGGGGATTTTTTTCTTTCTGCTTTTTTCTTTTCCTTTCATCTCACACAGTGGGCTCGTTGCTCGCTGTGGGCAGCGGGCAACGAGCCTGCTGTTTGCTGCGAGCAGCGGGCTTGCTGCCCGCAGCCCGTCGCTCGTGGTGAGCTGCGGGCTGCGAGCAATAGTAGCCTCTACTGGCTATTGTCGGCAGCTACTCACTGCTGCTGGTACTCCTGCAGCTGGCTGTTGTTGCGGTGTTGCCGCGGCTGCTACAACCTGTTGCTGCTACTGCTTGCAACTGTAGTTGCTGCTGGCTGCCGCTGCTGCTCACTGCTGCTGCTATTGCTTGCTACCGTTGCTGTCACTGCTGCGGCCTGCTGCTAGTGGTTGCCGTTGCTGCTTGTTGCTACGGGCTACTGCTGCTGCGGGCTGCTACAAGCTGTTGTTGCTTTCCGTTGCTGCTGCTGCACGCAACTGCTCTTGGCTGCTACTGCCACTGCTCCCTGCCGTTGCCTGCGGCTCTCGCTGCTGGAGGCTGCTGCTGTTGCTTTCTGGTGCCAGTCACTGCACTTGCGTGACGTTGCAGCGTGCGTCGTCGCCCGCAGGTTTCGGACGTGGCCTGCCGCTCACCTCCTTGCGTCACGCGTGGGGGTCAGTGCTCCCAAAAAAATTCGGCAGCATTTCCCTTGGCCTAGTGGCCGTGGGAAAACATTTGACGCCGCCACCAGGCGGGTCAATGCTGCCAGAAAAAATCCAGTGGTGTTTCCCCTGTAGAGGCGCGTATGGGGGTCCGCCGGCGTTGTCTGACACCTATACGCCAGTCTTCTGCTGCTATAGCTACGCTCTGGCTCTAATACCAAGCTAGAAATCCTAGGCAGTAGGTTGGGGTAGTAGCGTTGTTGATGCAGCGTGCGGGCTTCCACTCTCGTTGCTTAAGTCTGCTGTCCCCTCAGTCTGCTGCTCTAGAGTCTGTCTGGAAGCTTGGGGTTTGTTACTCAGAAATGCGCGCGCCAGTGTTAGCGCCAGAAAGCAGCTGAAAACTGAAAGTGACTTCTTAGGAATGAAGAATAAGCGACAATGGAAGACCCTCCAAGTTCTAGCTCCCCCCCACTAGTGTAGAAATTGTTACTCAGCTAACCATACAATCAGAAAATAGTCCTAGACCTATTTTCTGGCAGGCAAGGTTTTCTCGGTGAGCCCTGCCAGACGCCCGACAGCCCAAAACCCGGGTGTCATCCGTTTTGCCTGAAAAATGGACCATACCATAATACCGACACTGCGAACGCATTCGTGCGGTCAGAATCAGCTAGAAAAATGACAAAATGAGTTATGGCTACCCGAACCCAGGTAGTTCTTACGACAATCAGTGATGCCAAACACGGCCACACAGCAGGAGACATGGACTCTAGGCACGGCATGATGCTGCAGACACAACGCCACGACCAGAGACAGCACTGGGTGCATGCAAAAAGCATCTGCATTGGCACTGACCACCGGCGGCCCGACCGCCGAGGAGGCCTGCCGATGGAGCTGAGCGCGTCGCCGGAGGAAGGAGGCTCCAGCGAACGGTGAGTGGGCCTCAGCGTTCGTCGGCTCCACCGAGCGACACTCTAGCAGCGTCGAGTCTCGCCGTCAGTCATCTACACGCCGATGTACACAAGCCGGGAGGACACAACAGAGTACAATGAGAGAGTTGTTGTTTGTGACATCCTTGTATAGTCTATTGTGACCACTCGACTGTGTCCATACTCATGCAAATCCCTGAGGCGGGCCCTGGTGACACCGGTGCGACGACTGGCGGCTGACTACCAGCTTGGAGCTGACCAACTACCGTTCCAGAGCCCCGGACACTACTCGGACTCCCAGTTGTTTTTCTACAGCTTGTAGGAGTTTTTTCGGCAAACTGGCCATGAGCCCGATTTGCATGTTTTTGCATTGTGTGTCCACCGTTTGATGATGGATGTATGCATGTACCAGTCGTAGCGTCCTTCTTGTGATCTTGCACGTCTAGGTTCAGACGGCGTAGCATTCTGACATGTGTGCGCAGAGCTATGGCTAAAACAGTGGTTTTGGGCCGGTTTTAGGACAGTTGTTGGACTGCCGCGTGGGACACCCGCTGTGCGCCGCGGCAGGTATTCATGCCATGGACCTGTCATTTGTCATTTCTCTCTGCAAATGCTATTGAAGCATTCAGACACTTTGCCTTGTGTCCCCTAGCCAAACTCTTGCCGTAGCGTACACGACTTGTGATTGTCGTCACCGTCTGATCAGGCACTGACGCCTGGTCAATGGGAGTGTTGCTAGGAAGCTTCCTTGCATCTTCTCATGGTATCAGAGTAGTGAGACAGTTCTCATTGAGCTGCACTGTAGAGACGGAGTAGAGCAGCAGTAGTAAGAGTCACTGCTGCAGCAGATCCACTAGGGCCTGTCGAAGATAGCTGCTCGTCGTCGACGCAACCCAAACCCATCACGTGAGACCGTAACAGCGGCATTGCCACCGTGCCAGCAGCAGCATAACAGCACAGCAGCAGCAGCAGCAGTAGCGGCGACAGCAGCATCGTAGCAGCAGCTATAGCAGCGTGCGGCGGGTGAAGCGAGTGCAGTCGCCGTCCGTAGCCAAGGCGGCGGCCGCGGCAACAGTAGCGCAGCGGCGGCAGCGGCCGCAGCAACAGAGCAGCAGCAACAGCGGTAACAGCAGCGCAACAGCAGCAGCGGCAGGCTCGGCGGCAGTAGCAGAACAGCAACAACTGCAACAATAGCAGCGCAACAGCGGCATCAGCAGCAACGCGCGGCAGCGGCAGCGGCAGCGAGCAGCAGCTGCTGCACGCAGTAGCAGTAGTGGCATTGCGCAGCCGCTGCTGCCATTGATACGTATGCAGCCACGCAGCTACTACTGCAGCTGACAGCACAGCTCTAGCAGCAGTTGAGCGAAAGCTGCTGCGCAACTTTCGTGCAGCTTCCGCGCACCTTTCGCGCAGCCGTCGCGGAGCGGCTACACGCTCGCGCAGAACCGCGAGAGAAAAAAAAGAAAACAAAAGGGGGGAGTCAAGCTGACATCAGCATTTTTGCTTGCTGACGTCATCAGGTTGTGCTGACGTCAGCAACCACCTGCTGACGTCAGCACCATACTTAGCCAAATTTTTGGCCGGACAATCACAAATTGCCAACGTCTCAACTCCTTAAGAAACTCTGACGCTTTCACAATCCGACAAACCTGACATGCTGACCCACACTCAGAGGTGGAATGAACTTGTCTGACAACAAGGGGAAGGGGACAGGTGATCCCTCCTCCTCTTCTTCTGAGTCCTGAGTCCATGCTCGCAGGCCATTGAAGACCTGCGGAGCCAGCAGGATGAGATGCGTCGCCTATAGCGGGAGCAGACTGATGCCATCCGCATGCTGACCGAGCTTCTGCGTGCCCAGCCCACGATCCCACGGCAACTTTCCGAGGGAGCTGCCGGCGTCGCGGTCTCTACACAACAGTCGGCTCAGGCACCCGTGACAGGAGCTAGACCTGACCCACCACCTTCTGACCTCCTGGCTGATGATCCATTCATGCCAAGCATGACAGGCGACTCCCCGGATCATGAGATTCGAGTTCTTCAGGAGCACCTCCGTCAGTTGCAGACGAGCACCAGATCTCCTCGGTTTCCTCCGATACGATCGTCACCCGACTATCCCTGTGACTATCCCCTTCCAGGAGTCTTCCCCATCCCTCGTCCTTCTCGGCCTGCGGTTGCTCTCCCCACGGAGCAGTAACCCAAGGACTTTGAGACACCACCTCCACGGTACATCAGTGAGGACGGCTTTGACTACTGGGAGATCCTCTTTCAGGTTTGGGCTACTTCAGAGGGAGTGTGGTCCTACTACGACAGCCCGTATCAGTCTACTGACCCAGCACAGGTGTTGACAGCAGCCAGGGCGATGCGCGGACTCCTCTATGCCATGCCACGTGAAACCGTCGTCGATTTCCGCCCCTTCCTTGGTGAGGCCGGCACAGGCACCGACGCCGATCCACGAGGAGGTAGGGATCTGGCCTTATCCCTCGTGGCCGCAAAGACGCACGCCACTCGTGCGGCACACATTCGTGGCTTCCACTCTCTTCGTCAGGGACCTGCAGAGCCTGCAGCCGATTACTGGCAATGTGCCATGTGCATCTACACGTGCCTTGGGACCTTAGGAGGCACACACTTGTGGGCGCTCCGTACGATGATGCTCTGAGTTCGCCTTGAGTACACTGACATCTTCACACGGTACAGCGACGCTGTCCTCGAGCCCTTTTTAGCCACTCTGCAGCTTCTCCCTTGGGCCATCAGCCCTTCCTCCAGGTGACTTCAGCCCGCGAGGCAGCCATGGCCCATCAGGAGACTTCTCTTGCTGCAGCAGTCATCGCATCACCACCATCTTCCCTCATGCAGTCTCCTTTTTCATCCTCCATCACGTCCTCATCTTCCTCCTCTTCGGCGCTGCCCACACCCACTCAGACACAGGGTGTTGTAGCAGCAACTCAGGGGAAGAAGAAGAAGGGGAAGCATGGATCAGGTCAGCAGCACTCACAACAGCAGTCGTCATCCAGTGGTAGCAAGGGACATTCTGTTCACTGCTACAGCTGTGGAGGCGCCCATTGCTACACAGAGTGCAAGCAGCCGCTCGCCTGGGTGCGGATTACTCATGGGCTCCAGACTGTGCACGCCCTCCGTTCCACGTCCAGCACGTCATCCTCGCCATCCTCTAGACGCGTGGCGGCCACGACTGCAGCTGTTCCTGCTTCTTCAACGGCGAGTAGCAGTGATCCGGACCCACGCAACCGCACCATCGCTCAGCTTTGACACCTTCTGGCGCTCCACTTTTAGGGAGGTGCGAGTGTGTTGTCATCGTCGGGTGGTCCACGAACTGTCTGTCCGTCCGTTCCTGTGGCTCGTGAAGACGCGTGTGAAGGAACACAGTCAGCATGTGATGATAATGGGCCTGACTATACCGATTGGGTTCATGAGTCCCATCTTTGTGCCCTGCGTCGTTCCTCCCCACTGACGTCTCAACGTCCTTTTGATGCCGAGTGTTCAATTCCCGTTGTATACTGACATCCACCAGTCGTGGCTCCGGTGGCACTTGGATCATCGATTCTGGTGTGACTCATCACATGACGTGTCGTCGTAGTGATTTTGTTGTTCTCGGTCCTGCCACGTCTTTCCGTTCCGTCCGTACAGGCTCCGGTCAGTCCTTGCCAGTCCATGGTGGTGGGGTTGTATGTTTCAACGGTCCGTCTGGCCCCTTGTACCTTTCTGACGTATTGTTTGTGCCTGATCTTGAGCTCAGCCTGCTTTCTGTGCGTGCCTGCACACTAATGGGTCTCTCTGTGGAGCATACTGCAGACTCAGTGACTGTGACTGCTACTGACACTCGCAGCGTCGTCCTTCGTACCTCAGTCGTAGATGATATGTATCGCGTCTCTTGAATCTCCTCCCCTTGCTCTCCTTCCTCCTCCGATCGGGTCTTTGTCACTGGTGTTCTGTCTCCGGAACACCAGCTGTTGCTTCATCGCCGTCTGTGTCACGTGGGCTCCGATAACATGTCCAAGCTCATTCGGACATAGCCAGCTCTCGGTCATGACGCGGCTTCTTTGGAGAAGCCACCCAAGACTGACTGTCTCTTTTGCGCTCAGGGGAAGATGCAGCGATGCACCTACCCTGACTCTTGTTGCCGAGCGCTTTGGCCTCTGTAGCTAGTTCACTCAGACCTTCTCGGTCCTCTTCCGGTCAAGTCCCTACCTGATCGGGGCCAGTATGTTATGACTCTGACTGATGACTTTACCCGGATGTGGTGGGTCTACACCCTGCGTCAGAAGAGCGACGCCGCCCTTGCAGTTTGACTCTGTCTAGTGATGGCTAAGCGTCAGTCACGTCACATGCTACATACTTTTCGCTCGGATCACGGCGTTGAGTTCCTTGGCGAGATGGATGGATTCCTTGCTGAGCACGGGATTTATCACCAGGTCTCCGCTCCTGCTACCCCTCAGTAGAACGGTGTTTCTGAGCGTTTGAACCGCACCATGGAGGATGCGGTTCACGCTATGCGGCCTGACTGCGGTCTCCTTGAGTCCTTTGTCTTTGAGGGTTTTGCCTACATGACTTGGGTCTAGAACCGCCTCCCGCACGGTCCGCTTCCGGACCATATTACACGGTATGAGCTGTGATTTGGACACCGTGCTTACCTTCTTCTTGCTCGCGTCTGGGGATCCTTGGCCTCCGTGTGGTACACCAAGGACCAGTAGGGGTCCAAGGTCTCACCTCGAGGCCGCTTGTGTGCCTTCGTAGGTATTTCCCCACGGTCCAAGGCCTGGCGCTTCTGGGACCCTGCTCGTCGTCGCGTCATTGAGTCACACGACGCGCTCTTTTTTTAGTCTCTCACCTACCGTGACCTGACATCGATCACGGCACTCTCCGCCACACATATTCCTACCTGTGAGGGTTCTCGGCGGATGGGGGAGATTTCTACTCCACCGAGCACCTCTCACATGGCTCATGTGTCCGTTCAAGCCCCCTTCACCTCTCGGTTTCCGGCCCTTGATGACCCGGCGGTCATCGCCGTCGGTCTAGAGACCTCGTCCGTACATCCTGTTTCACGCCCCACAGGTGCCCTTGCTTCTATTCCCGCGCCTACTTCTGCGCCACTACCTGCGTCTGCTTGCAACCCTGTTTCTGTGTCTGGTCCAGTCTCGCCTACTCCCATACCTGCGTCTGCTGCCACTCCTGCCTTGCCTCAGCCCCCATCAGCTGTGGTCATGCCTGTCCCTGAGCCTGAGGTGCGCCCCTCGAGCTCAGGTTACTCCCGTGAGCCCGGTGGCCGCCTTCGACCACTGGATTTCGGAGCTCAGCGAGCGTCGGGCCCCGCACCCAGGCGCCCCTCTCGCAGCATCGCGAGTGGTGACCCCGGCACAAAGGCCCTAGGCCTGACTGTCCGCACTGAGCTCACAGAGGTACATCCGGCATGTCTCGTAGGGCACGATCTCGTGACTTGCGAGTTCCATATCGCTTGTGATGCAATAGCTCATCTTGTGGTCGCAAGGCCTAGCACCGAGGCGTGTGCACTTGCCACGCAGAGCTCTCCCTCTATGGCGCCCGACCCGGGCACCCTGAGGGAAGCTCTCTCATCACAGGATGCTGACGCTTGGCGCGTTGTCTGTGAGGATGAGCTTCGCGCTATCCGAGAGCATACAATCTATGAGCTTGTCGACCTTTCCCTTGGGAGGAAGCCTATTCAGGTCAACTGGGTCTTTCACAAGAAAGTGAAGCCGGATGGCTCACTGGAACGCTACAAGGCCCGCTTGGTCGTCAAGGGGTACTCTAAGATTGAGGACGTCAATTACAATGACACTTTTGCCCCTGTCGGCCGCATGACCTCAGCTTGAGCTCTGTTTGGTGTAGTGGCTCAGCATGACTGGGAACTGCACCAAATGGACGTGAACAATGCGTTTTTCCATGGCTCTCTGGATGAGGAGATTTTCGTGGCTCAGCCACCTGGCTTTGAGGACGGTGACAAGGTCTGGCGCTTGCGCAAAACCTTGTACAGCCTCAAGCAGTCTCCGCGGTGTTGGAACCGGGAGATCACCGGCACTTTGACTCGTGCGGGATATGTACAGAGCGAGGCAGATCCCTCTCTCTTCATCCTACCAACACTCGAGCGGTTCACCGCCATCCTGGTCTATGTTGATGACCTTCTGATTGCGTCTCCGTCCCTGGAGGTCGTGAATGAGGCCAAGGCTATCTTTCAGATTGCCTACAGGATGAAGGACCTCGGTCCTTTATCGGTGTTTCTTGGTATGGAGATCGTGCGAGATCGCAGGCGTCGGACACTGTTGCTGCATCAAGCCCGATACGCACGAGTCGTGGGGGAGCGTTTCAGCGATCTCCTTGGTGCAATGCCCATCGTTTCCACAGCTCTTACACCCGATGGACAGGATGCCCTGAAGGTGGATGATCCCACACAGCTAGGGGAGACAGTGGACGTGACCTTGTACCTCCGTCTCATTGGATCTCTGATGTACCTGGCCACTATCACACGTCCTGACATCGCTTTTGCTGTCAACCTCCTCGCTTTGTTCTCGTAGGGTCCACGTGCCAGAGCCCTTCACGCGGCTGTGCGAGCGGTGCGGTACGTGGTCTCCACGCCATACCTCGGACACTGCTTTCGTCGGCACTGTTCGATGGTCCTTGACGGCTCCACTGACCGAGATTGGGCCTGGAGCCCAGATGGACGTAGCCATGCTGGCTACGTGTTCGTGCTCGGTGGTACCGCTCTGTCTTGGCGTAGCAGGAAGCAGGGCTGCAATGCACGTAGCTCGTTGGAGGCAGAGTACGTTGCATTGGGCGCAGGGGCTGCTGAGGCAGTATGGCTGCAGCGCCTATTTCTTGAGCTTGGTCAGTCAATACCCGCCATTGTGCTTCGTTGCGACAACCAGAGTGCTCTCGCCATTGCGGAGAAATCCGGTGTCTTTCACACTCGCACGAAGCACATTGCGGTTGAGCATCACTTTGTGCGTGATCTGGTGGAGCGACACGTGATCTCCGTCATGTGGGTTGGCACCAACCTGCAGCGTGTTGATTTCTTGACGAAGGCACTAGCTCGCGGAAAGTTCCTTGTGGCCATTTGTTCTATTGGGCTTCGCCCCATGCTTGAGGGTGGTTGAGTGTGGGATGTGTGTCCGTGTCCCATCTGTTTAACACTCACTATTGTACTCGTCCCAGCGCTGCACGTGTACGGACATGCGTACCATCGGGTCATGGGGGAGTGTTGTGATTTGTGACATTCTGGTACAGTCTACTATGACCACTCGGCCGTGTCCATACTCGTGCAGATCCCTGAGGCGGGCCCTGGTGACACCGGTGCGACGGCTGGCGGCGGACTACCAGCTTGGAGCTGGCCGACTACTTTTCCGGAGCCCCGGACACTGCCGGGACCCCCTGCTGTTTTTTCTGCAACTTGTAGGAGTCTTTTCGGCGGACAGGCCATGAGCCCGATTTCCATGTTTTTGCATTGTGTGTCCACCATTTGATGATGGATGCATGCATGTACCAGTGGTAGCGTCCCTCTTGTGATCCTGCACGTCTAGGTTCAGACGGCATAGCATTCTGACATGTGTGCACAAAGTTATGGCCAAAACAGTGGTTTTGGGGCGGTTCTAGGACAGCTCTTGGACTGTCGCGTGCGACACCCGCTCTGCGCCACGGTAGGTATTTATGCCATGGACCTCTGTCATTTGTCATTTCTCGTTGCAAATGCTATTGAAGCATTCAGACACTTTGCCTTGTGTCCCCTAGCCAAACTCTTGCCGTTGCGTGCACGACTTGTGACTGTCGTCACCGTCTGATCAGGCACTAACGCCTGGTCAACGGGAGTGTTGCTAGGAAGCTTCCTTGCATCTTCTCAGAGAGATGCACGAAAACCAACAATGCGTCGTTGACCAGACCGACGACCGTCCCAGAGCTCNGACAGCTCTTGGACTGTCGCGTGCGACACCCGCTCTGCGCCACGGTAGGTATTTATGCCATGGACCTCTGTCATTTGTCATTTCTCGTTGCAAATGCTATTGAAGCATTCAGACACTTTGCCTTGTGTCCCCTAGCCAAACTCTTGCCGTTGCGTGCACGACTTGTGACTGTCGTCACCGTCTGATCAGGCACTAACGCCTGGTCAACGGGAGTGTTGCTAGGAAGCTTCCTTGCATCTTCTCAGAGAGATGCACGAAAACCAACAATGCGTCGTCGACCAGACCGACGACCGTCCCAGAGCTCTCGATGCTGCCCGGGACCTCCTACAATTTTTGTGCAGCATGTAGGAGTTTATCGGTGGACTGGCAGTGGGCCTGATTTGCATGTTTTTGCATTGTGTGTCCACCGATTGATGTCGGATGCATGCATGTGACCAGTCATAGCGTCCGGCTTGTGATTCTACATGTCTAGGTGCAGACGGCGTAGCGTTCTCACATGTCTACGCATCTTCTCAGGAACAGTTATGACGATGGAAAGTCGTCATGTAATAGACTAGACATCGGCCGGAAGCTACCAAAGAAAACCCCTAGTGATAATCATCGGCAAAATGTGGATTCTGTTCTCTTCGCTGTCACATTGCACGCAAAACAAGAAGGAAAAAAACATAGTGACAAATCGATTGAATTGTTAAAAATTATTAATACAATACCCACTATTCTAGATTCATGCTCAAAACACCATGATTTCCTTCGTGATTTGTCCAAAGTGGGCACCACAGTCACGGTCAGTTAGTATTCGTGCTTTGTGGACAAGGTGGTAAATCGTTAAAAAGGAGTTGGTAATCCATATTGTTTGTGAGGAAAGTGGGTGATCGGGCAAGACCACGCTCAAAGTGTGGGTAAAGGGAGTTATTCGAATGTAAATGTCACTTAATTCATTCAAAAGAAACAGTCGAATGCAATACCGTAGTGATCCTTGTATTTGTTCATTTTTTTGATTGCAATTAAGTGTTCTTATAATTCGCCCAGTTTTTACCTGTTCCATATTTTGGACGTGATTCTCCTATTACCCTGATTGATTGACACCCTGAAACTGAAATTCGCCCACGCGGTATAGTGTCAGGTCCTCGGACGAACAAGCGACGAGGACCTCGTCGCTCGGCACGTCAAAATTTGAGATCCCAAACGACGAGGACCTCAACCACGATCGGGCCACCGACCACCTGGAACCTTGATGTGGCCGTTCGCATCCCAGCCAATG
The DNA here is from genome assembly GCA_023375785.1 of Penium margaritaceum. Classification (NCBI taxonomy): domain Eukaryota; kingdom Viridiplantae; phylum Streptophyta; class Zygnematophyceae; order Desmidiales; family Peniaceae; genus Penium; species Penium margaritaceum. The sequence goes on along the minus strand of SZWC01005989.1, from coordinate 30,007 downwards.
GGAGGCACGAAAACAGCGCAACAGAGAGAATGCGCTGACGGGCTGTCGACCGGCTCGTCGCTCTGAAGCCCGTCAACGCATGACGTTGCCTGTCTACTCTTGCCTCACAAAAGAAGACAGGCAGAGAGGTCGACGACGGGCTGTCTACCGGCTAGCATCTCGCCATTTCTCACTCCATGCACTAGGCAGCGACGCCATGCGGACGCTGTTGGACTTCAATTTTCGCCGCGTCAGCAAGGATGAGGCAGAGGCAGCGACAAAAGAAAACTTCATGAAGCACTGTGCGAAGTTCCCTAACCCAGCGAAGCTGCCCCCCCGTCGCAAGCCTGGACGACCACCAAAAAAATCATTGTCGCTGACCCTTCCCGCACAGGAGGCGCAGCAACCACCAAAGGTTGCCAGCACCACGAAGTNCAGCTTGCTCCCTCTACCGTACGTGGCTGGTACAAGCGCCAGAGCACGGAACTCCTTCCTGAGTTTGAACACTTTGTGAACGACGTCATCCCTTTGAAAGTCCAAGGCGCCACTTCCAAGCGCAAGTATGGAAGCAGTGGCAAGGACAGCTTTCTTCAGCGACATCCAGAGATGGAGGCTTCTTTTTGTGAGCGTTTGGAAGAGCTTAGGATGGCAGGAACACCCCTAAACTCCGCCAGCATCCAAGGTGTTCTCCTTGGTCTCACAGAGGAGCACCATCCCTCGGAGTTGCAGAAAAATGGGGGTCCCATGTCCTTCTCTAGACCATGGATCAGAAAGTTTGCGCGCCACAATCTCAAATGGCGGTTTCGTTGTGGAACAACAGTTGCCCAGAAGCTTCCACAGAACTGGGAGGAACTCCGTCAACGCATGCTGAAAAGAGTTGCAGCCCTCATGCGCATGCACTCTGTGGACTCGCACTTTGTTGTCAATGCGGACCATACAGGAATCAACCTTGTTCCAACTGGTGAGCATCTCACACGTCGCCCTTTTTG
>SZWC01005989.1:10619-27923 GCA_023375785.1 Penium margaritaceum | reverse complement strand
TGCAAAAGTTAATCCTTTTGGTGGATGCATGGCGCCCTCACACATCTAACGATTTCCAGGTTTTTCTCAAGAAGAGCTACCCGTACATCAAGCTTTTGTTTGTACCAGCAGGTTGCACATCAGTAGCACAACCGGCTGACGTGGGTCTACAGCGCCCACTGAAAGCCAACATCCGTGCCCAGTTCACGGAGTGGTACGCAAAGCAGGTTGTCCATGACATGCGAAACGGGGGGAAGGGTAAGGTGGAGCTGAACATGGTGAAGATGAGAAATGTGGGCCTGACTTGGGCATTCAACTCATGGCTGCGCCTTAAAGAGATGAGAGACACCGTAGAGAAAGCTTGGATGAGGTGTGGATTCTCTTGTGTGCTTGATGAAGCTTTTTGTGATGCTGCTGTTGAGGAGGCTCTGGACCCCACAGCAAACCTCTTTAATGAGGTTGTTGAAGCCGAGGATGATGTTGTATTGTAGGTTGGAAACCTTGTTTGAATTTCTGTTCTCATTTTTGTGAGCCATTGCACATTTGAACTCGCAACACAAAAATGACATGCAAGAATTTTCAATGGTGATTCTCCCATAGTGAACGAAGGACACAAAACTCCGTGTAGGAAAGTTGTGCCAAAAGATTTATTGGACTGATTCTCCCAAAGTGAACTGAATTTCAGAATTGAACATGGGCGAAACTCATAGAATTATTTTGAACGAATACAAAAATCACTACGGTACTATGGTATTTCCCATTGTAAAGATTATCCTTTTTCGCTAGGAATGACCATAAACACGTATGAATGTCCTTTGTACGTGGAGGCGAGATCAGCCGTTTGAGTAGTCTAGCAAAGAAACCGGCCATAGGGATTGGACCTGAATCGGAGTGGGGATTAGCGTCACATGGCAGGTTCATGATGTCCACTGATTATTACTAGAGCGGAAAGTCTGACTGTCCAATTCCTACATCCGCGAGAATCTTTGCTTTGTCACTGGTTAACTCGCCAGAAAATTGACCAATCCACTATTCTCTAGTTTTTGGCAGCATGATTCGGTAATGACATGATTGTAGATGGTTACTAAGCTACCCATTAACTATGTGATTAATCATCCTCCATGAGCAATTGTGCAACATCAATGGGTGACACAGGGAAGGTCGAGCAAGACTTTAAGCGGACAAGCAAGTGGGCCCTTGTGCCTGGCACTACAACAGGCTAATGAATAGGCTGTAGGAATCACCATGCCACAACTGAGTTCCACACTCTCTCGTCCTCTACACCACTACTTTTGTGGTTCTGATTCGTCCAGGGGGGGGAGGGGGGGGGGGGGGTGACAAAATGGTGGCGGGATATCCCCACAACACACTAGGCAGGTAGCAGGGGAGAGAGAGGAGTTTCGGCTTGAGTCCACACTTTCGGTGCCTGCCATAAACTACACTCTGTTAGTGCCACAAAAGCTGAAACCTCTATGAGTATCACTTGTGCTGTACCTTGAATAAGGTACACTGGGAGGTTGCACGAAACTCCTTTCCTGGCTGCCCTCACGATCCCTTGTTTCCGTGTGCTGCTTCACACTTGTGTTGCTCTTCGTGTTGCCATCCGCAGGCACAACAAAAGCCTCAGGACCAGAGTGACTTGTCTCAACGAGATGCCAATCCACATTGGGCGCAGTAAGAAACAGAGCCCCACACCCACTGGCCTGAAACCCTGAGAGGCACTCATCGTCCACCATGAACAATCTCACACACAGTGTCCGACTGGCCATGTCCTAAGGCCACTCCTACTTCTCTTCTCCAGAGCCGAGTCCTGGGGGGCTGCAATGGGCAGCTAACGCTGTGGGGAGTTTTCACACACAAAACTCAGTTCTAAGATAGCCTGAAGGCCCAAACAGGTTACCAGCAGACACCCATCCGCTGCTGCTTCCACTGCTCGCGACTTGCCCTTGCAAGTGAAGAAGGACGACGACGACGCATGCCTCTGTGCCCGCCACCTTGTGTGCACAGCGTCGGCACGTCTTGGCGCCAGTGAAGAACCTCAACACCAAAACAGCGCTCCTCTCTTCCGCCGAAACCGGAAAGCTTCAACTGCGGGAGACGGGGCAAGAGGGCAGACGTAGCGGAGCCAAGCAGCAGGGGCCGCGGCAGCGGCAGCGGTAGCAGTGGCGTCAGCGGCGCCGAAGGAGCAATGAAATGATCATGAATCCGACGAGGCCACCGCCGCGTGCTTGCTCGCACCTACGACGGCTGTCGGTCGCCCACAGGCGCGAAGACCTCCTTCAGTCCATCCGCAGTGAGCACCGTCTGCACCACCCAGTCCTTGTACTGCCCTCGTCGCATGGCTAGGCTTCGGCCGATGGCGTGAGGGCCGCTCAGCTGCGGTCGGAAGGCGAAGGGAGAGCCTACGCCTCCGGTGCCAGGAGGCTGCACTCTGCTGCGGCCCAGGTTCTCCGGCTCGCGCTGGGCCTCTGTTCCTATGCACGCGGCAGGATCTGCGACTGCCTGTGCCAGCGTGCTGTCTTCTGGGATGGGGCTAACTCGCGCAGACGACATGGAGTACCACGAGTGGAAACCACCAGGGAGAAAGCTCTAATGACGACTTGTGTAAGTGGAAGTCTTTGTTCTCCTCGGGATTGATATGACTCTGAATTGGTGGGTAAGAACGAGATGAAGTTAAAAGCAGAACAAAAGAGTTGACATGCCAGCCGATATGACGCAGGAGAGAAGCTCCATAGCCGTAACAGGACGTGGTGAGGAGGTTGCCAGCTCACAGCACATGCAGCGTACGCGGTTGACAGGCTCGCTGGCTGTGGCACCCGCGTGAAGCGAAACCGTTCTATCAGACGTTCCGCGTAGGACAACAACGACAGGGGTCTTAGCGCATGGGCCCCACACTGCTTGGTGAAAATTTCCACGGATGTTCATGAGCGGACTCCCACTCCTTTTTTCCATGACCTTCTAATTGGGCCAAACTTGTCTGAGGACACGTCCTGACAAGTCGCTACTACACAACACCGGAAACTACAGGTCGGAAGGAAGGGCACCTGCTAAAAACACAGCACTTCCATAATATGATACATTCAAATACCCTACTGATTCTTGATTTCGATATTAAATAGTTATTTGGGGACCACGATTTCTTTTATTCGGCTACAAACTGAATATTGTTATGAGTAAAACAAATACAATTTACTATTTTCCCCAGTTTCTTTCGACCCTAGCAGTCGCACGAAATCTAAAGTGCGATCGTGTCGACCGCATCCGGGCACGCGATCGCTCGATTTTCGGAGTCGGATGGCCACCGATGCCGGAAATCGTTCGCTCCAGAGGTTGAAACGGCTCGCTTGAGGGCCGAAAAGAACGAAATCAAGGCAATGCAACTAACAAAATTCGCCCAAAACGAATACCAACAAATAATTGGATAAGAGGGCGAATCAAAACTACCACCTGAAAAACATTTAAAAAGTCGAGATCAAAAAGCAGTAGGGTATGACAATTATTTTTATCTGGAATTCTATCTCGTCGACACTATACGCCCAAACGACATGAAATCTACACGTGGTGGGCACTGCTACTGGTGAGCTCTTGACCAAGCCGTTCATTCCATATAAATATATTATTTAAAATGTTTTGTTTGCGGTCAATGCATCATTTCCCCCCTTAAACCATGGGGGAGGAGTCGGGAACTTCAAGGCAACAAATGTGGAGTTTTCGACGCTACTGTTGTCATCAAATCCAAAAACAATGTTTCTACTTGGCTCTGTCCCTAACTTTCAGCATCTTCTAAGCATGAAGTAACTTTACCATCCACTCATGTCACGAAAAATTGCAACTAATGAGACTTTGTAGGAGCCTCCGATGAACTGGGTTATCTAGTCATTTTACCTTTTGGGAAGTTATACAAACGTCATCGCAACACCAGAGAAACACAGTCATGAACCCTAACTCAACAGATAACACAAGAAATCATATAACTAGATTTTGAAACAACGTCATGGATTGCATAGGATGGATTGCATAGGATGGATTGCATGGATAGGTGCATGGATTGCAACAGGACAAAGGGTAAGGTATGCAAAACCTTAATGAAGGACATGGGTATGTCTCGTAACGGCATCCAAACGTGTCAATGTCTCTGTTGGAAGTGAGAAGATTGCCATTGTGGTGATTTGTGACGTTCCTGTTGACCTGTACAGTTTACTGTGACCACTCGGTCGTGTCCATACTCGTGCGGATCCCTGATGCGGACCCTGGTGGTACCGGTGCGTCATCTGGTGGCGGACTACCAGTTTGGAGCTGACCGACGACCGTTCCAGAGCTCTCGACGCTACCCGGGACCTCCAGCGGTTTTTTTTGCAGCACGCAGGACTTTATCGGTGGACTAGCCGTGGGCCTGATTTGCATGTTTTTGCATTGTATGTCCACCGTTTGATGTCGGATGCATGCATGTGACCAGTCGTAGCGTCCGTCTTGTGATCCTGCACGTCTAGGTTTAGATGACGTAGCGTTCTGACATGTGTGCGCAGAGTTACGGCCAAAACAGTGGTTTTGGGCCGGTTTTACGACAGACCTTGCACTGCCGCGTGCGACACCTGCCGTGCGCCGTGGCACGTACTTATGCCATGCACTTGTTGTTCTTCATTCCTCTCTGCAAATGCTAATGAAGCATGCTGACACTTTGCCTTGTGTCTCCTAGCCAGACCCTTGCCGGTGTGTGCACAAATTGTGACTCTCGTCACCGTCTAACCAAGCACTGACGCCCGCTCAGCGACTGTGTCGCTAGGAAGCTTCCATGCATCTTCTCATGGTATCAGAGCAATGAGACAATTCTCACCGAGTTACGCGACAGAGACGCAACAGAGCAACAGCAGTGACAGCCACAGCTGCAGCAGATCCATAGGGACCCGTCGACGACAGCAGACCGGTGTCGACGTCGCTCACCATCACCATGTGAGACTGCAGTCGCCTACAGCATTCAGTAGCAGCAGCAGCAGCGCAGCAGCAGTGGTAGCAGCAATAGTGGCGACAGCAGCAGCGGCGGCGGTAGCGGCACAACAGTAGCGTAGTAGTAGCGGCAGCAGCAGTGGCAGTAGTAGCAGCGCAGCAGCAGTAGCGGCAAGAGCAGCAGCACAACAACAGCAACAGGAGCAGTGTGCGAGGGCTGCAGCAGCGTGCAGCAGTCCCAGCGCGCAGTAGCAGCAGCAGCAACAGCAGCAGGATGCGGCTGCTGCCATAGGCACACGCATAACGGCCAGGCGGCCACTCTACACGGAGCTGCGCGGTTACTACTACAGCTGACGACGCAACAGCAGCAGTAGCCGAACGGAAGCTGCTACGCAGCTTCCGCACAGCTCCTGCGTGGCTGCTGCGGAGCGGCCGCCAGCTCGCGCAACAGTCGCGAGGGTTGACAAAAAAACAAGGGAAGGCGAGCTGACGTCAGCATCTTGACTTGCTGACATCATCAGGTCTTGCTGACGTCTGGAAATTTTTGCTGACCTCAGCACCTGCCTTAGTGAATTTTTTGGTCGGAGGACCAAAAGTTGCCAGTGTTTCAACTCCTCGAGAAATGCTCATGTTTCTGCAATTCGACCACTTGGACGTCTCGGCCCATAACGAGCGATGCCATGGCTCCGTCCGACAAGAAGGGGAAAAGGGTGCTAGATCCCTCTTCTTCCTCTTCAAGGGTCATGAGCCCTTGTTTGCAGACCATTGAGGACCTGCGGAGCTAGTAGGACGAGATGTGTGGACTGTAGCAGGAGTAGATTGACGCCATGCGTACACTCACCGAGCTCCTTCGAGGTCATTGGACGACTCCACGACAGACTTCTGAGGGATCGGCCGGGGTCGCACCCTCTACACAACAGTCAGCTCTAGCACCGGAGACAGGAGATGGAGCCAACTCGCCACCTCTTGAGCCTTGGGACGAGGATCCGGACATGCCAGGCATGGAGGGCGACTCCCCCGAGCGCGAGATTCATGTGCTTCAGGAGCGTATCCGCCAGCTTCAGACGAGCTCTCGTGCCCCACACACATCCCACTTTCCGGAGTCTCGATCGTCGCCTGACCTCCACCCCAGCGACTTCCCTCTTCCCGGCGTCTTTCCCATCTTTCGTCCTTCCTAGCCTGTGGTTTCTCTCCCTACGGAGCGGCAACCCAAGGACTTCAAGATGCCCCCCCCCTCCCCGGTATGTCAGCGAGGACGGCTTTGACTGCTGGGAGATCCTCTTTCGGGTCTTGGCCACTTCTGAGGGTGTGTGGCCCTACTACCACAGCCCGTATCAGACTACGGACCAAGCTCAGGTGCCGACAGCGGCTAGAGCGATGCGTGGACTCCTCTACGCCATGTCGTGCGAGACCGTCGTTGACTTCCGCCCGTTCCTTGGCGAGGCGGGCACTGGCACCGGCGCTGATCCACCCGGGGACTAGGACCTAGCGTTGTCCTTGCTTGCTACAGAGATGCACGCCACCCACACTGCACACAACCGTGCCTTTCACTCCCTTTGCCAGGGGCCTGCCGAGCTCGCAGCAGACTGCTGGCGACGCGCCATGCGCATTTACACACGCCTTGGGACTTCAGGAGGTACACAGCTGTGGGCGCTCCGCACGATCATGCTCGGGGTCTGCCTTGAGCACACAGATATCTTCACGCGGTACAGCGACGCCGTGCTCAAGCCTTTCTCGACCTCATTGGAGCTTCTTCCCTGGGCACACCAGCTTTTCCTCCAGGTAACTTTAGCCCGTGAGGTAGCCGTGGCTCATCAAGAGACTTCCATTGCTGCAGCAATCATTGCATCACCACCGACGCCCCTCCCGCAGACTCCTTCTCCATCCTCCGCCTCGTCCTCCTCCTCCCCTTCCACCACAATTACACCGACTCAGACACACGGTGTTGTGGCAGTAGCACATGGGAAGAAAGGATGACGAAAGCACGGCTGGGGCCAGCAGCAGCTGCAGCAGCAACCGTCATCGGGCAGTAGCGGTGGAGGCTCCGTTCACTGCTACAATTATGGAAGCGCCCATTGCTACACCAAGTGCCAGCATCGGCTCAATTGGACACGGATTACTCGCGGGCTCCTGGCTGCATACGCACTCCGGTCTACATCGAGCAGCACATCCTCCGGACGCGTGGCGACCACGACTGCAGCAGTTCCCGCTTCTTCACCAGCGACCAGCAACGACCGCAACCCACATGACCGCACCATTCCGAGCTCCGCCACCTTCTGGCGCTTCGCTTTCAGGGAGGTACGAATTTATTGTCACAGTCAGGTGGTTCACGAACTGTTGGTCTGTCAGTTCGGGTGACCTGGGATGACTCGTGTGGGGGGGGCACAGTCGGCATGTGATGACGATGGGCCTGAGTGTACAGATTGGATTCATGAGTCTCACCTTTGTGCCCTTCGTCGTTCATCCCCATTTGCAGCCCATCGTCCATCTGAGGCCGAGTGTTCCATTGTCCGTTTTACAGTGACGTCCTCCAGTCGTGATTCCGGCGGCACTTGGATCATCGATTCAGGTGCCACTCATCACATGACGTGTCGTCGTAGTGATTTTGTTGTTCTCGACCCTGTTGCATCTGTTCGTTCCGTCCGCACAGGCTCTGGTCAGTCCTTGCTAGTCCAGGGTGTTGGGGTCGTGTGTTTTGATGGTCCATCTGGCCCCATGTATCTCTCCGAGTTGTTGTTTGTGCCTGACCTTGAGCTCAGTTTGCTTTCTGTACGTGCCTGCATACTGATGGGACTCTCTGTGGAGCACACTATCGAGTCCGCGACTGTGACTGCTATTGACACTCGTAACGTTGTTCTTCGTGCCTCTGTTGTGGATGACCTGTATCGTGTCTCCCGGACTTCTGCTCTTTGCTCTCCCTCTCGTTCAGCTCGTGTTTTTGTCACTGGTGTCCTATCTCCGGAGCACCAACGATTGCTTCATCGTTGTCTGTGTCATGTAGGTTCCAACATTGTGTCAAAGCTCATTCGGACATAGCCTACTCTCGGTCTTGACGCGGCTTCTTTCGAGAAGCTGCCCAAGACCGACTGCCTCTTTTGTACCCAAGGTAAGATGCATCGCTGCACTTACCCTGACTCATGCTCTCGCACCCTTCGCCCTCTCGAGTTAGTCCATTTGGACCTCCTTGGTCCTCTTCCTGTCGAGTCTTTATCCGGTCGGGGTCAATACGTCTTGACCCTGACTGATGACTTCACTCGGATGCGATGGGTCTACAGCCTGCGCCAGAAGAGTGACGCCGCTCTTGCGGTTTGCCTCTGGTTAGTGATGGCTGAGCGTCAGCCCCGCCACATGCTGCACACCTTCCCCTCCGATCGTGGTGGCGAGTTTCTAGGCGAGATGGATAGCTTCTTCGCTGGATTTTTCACCAGGTCTCCGCTCTTGCTACTCCTCAGCAGCACGATGTTTCTAAGCGTTGGAACCGCACCATGGAGGATGCGGTTCGTGCTATGCGGTCCGAGTGCGGTCTCCCAGAGTCCCTCACTTTTGAGGGTTTTGCCTACATGACTTGGGTCTAGAACCGCCTCCCGCACGGTCCCCTTCCGGACCACGTCACGCCATATGAGCTTTGGTTCAGTCACCATGCTGACATACGCCTCGCTCGCGTCTAGGGATCCTTGGCTTCTGTGTGGTACACCGAGGACCAGCAGAGGTCCAAGGTCTCACCGCGGGGCTGCTTGTGTGCCTTCGACGGCATCTCCTAGCGGTCGAAGGCCTGGCGTTTTTGGGACCCTGCTCGTCGTCACATTTTTGAGTCCCGTGACGCGCTCTTCTTTGATTCCCTCACCTATCGTGATCTGACATCGATTATGTTGCTGTCCATCACACACATTCCTACGTATGAGGTCTCTCGCCAGATGGGGAAGTCTGCACATGCGAGCATCCCTCGCCAGGCTGATGTTTCCGTTTGAGCTCCCTCTACTTCGCGGTCTCCGGCTATTGATGACCCAGCGATCATCGCTGTCGGCCCAGAGACCTTTCCAGCACCGCCGGCTTCTAACCCCGTTCCCTCGCATCCCTCAGGTACCCATGATCCCTCACCTATGCATACTCCTATGACCGTACCTGTGTCCGCCGACACTCCTACCTCTGTGCATGGCCCTGCCTCACCTGCTCCTACTGTCACCCAGAGTCACGTGTCTCCCACACCCACATTACCTCGCATGGCATCACCAGCTCTCTTGCCTCAGCCCTCCCCAATTGTACTTATGCCTGTTCCTGAGCCGGAGGTGCACCCCTCGAGCCTTGGTTACTCCCGTGAGCCTGGTGGTCGTCTTCGACCGTTCGACTCCGGAGCTTAGCGAGTGTCTGGTCCTGCACCCAAGCGCTCCACTCGCAGTATCACGAGTGGCGATCCCGGCACAAAGGCCCCAGGCCTGAGTGTCCGCACTGAGTACACAGAGGTACACCTAGCGTGTCCCGTAGGGCACGATCTCGTCATTCGCGAGTTTCACATCGCTTGTGATGCAGCAGCCGATCTTGTGGTCGTCAGACCTAGCACCGATGCGTGCGCTCTTGCCACACAGAGCTCTCCCTGTTTGGTGCCTGACCCGGGCAAATGAGGGAAGTTCTCTCATCACAGGATGCTGACGCTTGGCATGCTACGTGCGAGGATGAGCTTCGCGCCATCCGAGAGCACGGAGTTTACGAGCTAGTCGACCTTCCACCTGGGAGGAAGGCTATTCAGGTCAAGTGGGTCTTTTGTAAGAAAGTGAAGCCAGATGGCTCACTGGAATGCCTCAAGGCTTGCTTGGTTGTCAAGGGGTACTCTCAGATTGAGGGCATCAATCACACTGACTCCATTGCCCCTGTCGGCCGCATGACCTCAGCTCAAGCTCTGTTGGGTGTAGTGGCTCAGCATGACTGGGAAGTACACCAGATGGATGTGAGCAATGCGTTCCTCCATGACTCTCTGGATGAGGAGATCTACATGGCTCAGCCACCCGGCTTTGAGGACAGTGACAAGGTCTGGTGCTTGCGCAAGTCCTTGTACGGCCTCAAGCAGTCTCTTTCGTGTTGGAACCAGGAGATCACTGGCACCTTGACTCGTGCGCAATATGTACAGAGCAAGGCAGATCCCTCTCTCTTCATTCGACGGATGCCTGAGCGGTTCACCACCATCCTGGTCTATGTCGACAACCATCTGATCATGTCTCCTTCATTGGAGGCCGTGAGGGAGGCCAAGGCTATCCTCTAGACTGCCTACAGGATGAAGGACCATGATCCTGCAGCAGTGTTCCTTGGTATGGAGATCGTGCGAGACCGTAGACGTCGTACTCTACTACTGCATCAAGCTCGACACGCACGGGTTGTGGGAGAGCGCTTCAGCAACCTCCTCGGCGCAGAGCCCACGGCATCCACACCTCTCACACCTGACGGGCAGGACGCCCTGAAGGTGGACAATCCCACACAACTGGGGGAGACAGTGGATGTGACCTCGTACCTTCGTCTCATCGGATCTCTGATGTACCTGGCCACTACCACACGTCCTGACATTGCATTTGCCGTCAGTCTCCTTGTCCATTTTTCACAGGCTCGATGCACTAGAGCCCTTCACGCGGCTGTGCGAGTGGTACCGTACGTGTTCTCCACACCGTACCTCGGACTCTGCTTTCGCTGGTAGTGTTCGGTGATCCTTGATGGCTACACAGACAGCGACTGGGCCTGCAACCCAGATGGACGTAGTCGCACCGGTTACGTGTTTATGTTCAGTGGTACCGCTGTGTCCTGGCACAGAGGGAAACAGGGCTACATTGCACGTAGCTCATCGGAGGCAGAGTATGTCGCTCTGGGTGCAGGGGCTACTGAGGCGGTATGGCTGCAGCGTATGTTCCTTGAGGTGGGTCAGTCAGTACCCGCCATTGTGCTCCGTTGCCACAACAAGAGTGCTCTTGCCATTGTGGAGAACTCTGGTGTCTTTCATGCTCGCACGAAGCACATTGCACTTGAGCTTTACTTTGTGCGTGATTTGGTGGAGCAGTACGTGATCTCTGTCCTTTGGGTTGGCACTGGCATGCAGCGTGCTGACTTCTTGACAAAGGCACTATATCACGGAAAGTTCTTGGTGGCCATTTGTTCTGTCAAGCTTTGCCCCTTGCCTGAGAGTGGTTGAGTGTGGGATGGTGTCTGTGTCCATGTCACATCTGTCGTTGCACTCGTTTACGTGCTCATCTCAGTGTTGCACGTGTATGGACATGCGTACCATCGGGTCATGGGGGAGTGTTGTGATTTGTGACGTTCCTGTTGACCTGTACAGTTTATTGTGACCACTCGGATGTGTCCATACTTGTGCAGATCCCTGATGCAGACCCTGGTGGTACCGGTGCGACATCTAGTGGCAGAATACCAGCTTAGAGCTGACCGGCGACCGTTCTTGAGCTCTGGACGCTACGTTGGACGTCCCGCAGTTTTTCTGCATCACGCAGGATTTTATCGGTGGACTAGCCGTGGGCCTGATTTACATGTTTTTGCATTGTGTGTCCACCCTTTGATGTCGGATGCATACATGTGACTAGTCATAGCATCTGGTTTGTGATTTTGCACGTCTAGGTTCAGACGGCGTAGCGTACTGACATGTGTGCGCAGAGTTACGGCCAAAACAGTGATTTTGGGCCGGTTTTAGGACAGACCTTGCACTGCCGCGTGCGACACCCGCCGTGCGCCGCGGCAGGTACTTACGCCATGGACCTATCATTTGTAATTCCTCTCTGCAAATGCTATTGAAGCATTCTGACACTTTGCCTTGTGTCTCCTAGCCAGACCCTTGCCGGTGTGTGTACGACTTGTGACTGTCGTCATCGTCTGACCAGGCACTGACGCCCAGTCAGCGGCTGTGTTGCTAGGAAGTTTCCACGCATCTTCTCAGCCATCACTAGCAGGTCATCATAGGCTAGTGAAGTGTTGTTCTATAATCTTTCTCTACAACCCTACTACTTGTCATGTAGGGTGCCAAGCTAATGTCCACTATGGATGTGAATGTCTTGATAAAATACATGAATTGCCATTAATACAATAAGATTTGTTTTGAAATCTACATGCGCCATCTGTGAATGCTCTGAATCATGTCTCTTAAACACAAGCATTGAAGCGACTGAATAGTTACCAACTCTTCTCATGCAATGAGCTCATGGGATACCTTGCTGCGCTTGATATTCAACTACAAGTTTTGTGGTTCGAATCTTCTCATTGATTTTTCATTTCATCAAGTTTGATAGGTATACCATAATAAACTCCTTTTGGAGAATTGCTTACCAAACTCCGTGACTCGAAGAAAAAGCCCTCCTGGCTGGTGTTCACACTTGCAATGGTCCGAGCGAAAGCGCTCGTAAGCGAGCGACGTGTTATTCTGACGCAGCTGGCGATGTCAGGACAGTCGCGTCAGACTAAATCGTTATTGAAACATGCCTTTGGCGGTGTTCGAAAGCGACTGACATAAAATTTGACAATGTGATAGTTTCGTTCAATGGAACCCAAACTATCATCTAGATAAATTTTTCATGTGCTAAAAAATAAAGACATGCAAGACTCTATGTTTGAAAAGATTGTATATCAAGTGCAGTATGGTAGACTCTTCCCCCTTGATATCATAATCATCACAGTGTACTGTACGGGTTGTATATAACCTAGATGGCATGAGCTGGTATGATTTTTTTTCACTACAATACCTCTCTTCTATATGGTTGAAAGACAAGGTCTCTCTGTAGTTCCAATTCTCCACTCTACCCGCTCATGAGTTTGCTGCAGTTACAACTTGCAAATTCCCATCCAACGTGATTGCTTCATGTGGTAGATTAGTTGTTTATTATTTGTTTCCGTCAAGACTGGAATGGTTTTTAGATTGTTTGTACAAGACATTCATACCCTCTCGTCCATGTCTCAGGACAGAAACAATAGGGATCGCGACAACTGAGCAGGTAGTGAGAAGCCACAATACCATGATCCGCCAATGTTCACTCATCCCATTTTCACATTCTAATTATATACCAGATTGCAAAAAATTATTTAGCATAATTCACGTTGGGGGAGAGCTATACCATCTACTCCCCACTAAGCTCCTCAAAGCGAGAACATGGACCCAATCTTTTGTTTCCCTTGAAAGTGCACAAATACATAGGGTGAGGCTGGGAGTTGTTGGAGTCCGTCATTGGCTGGACCGCGGCTGGATTGTTGGGTTTGCATATTTGGCCGGCGAAATCCACACGTGTATGCACTCGTTTTTCTCTTTCCGGCTCAAATTTTGTCGATTTTTTTTACGTTTTTGTTGGCAAGTCCTAACGATTGTGGTGCTACCGATGCCATGCCACACGTGCAGTATGGCAAGAGCTTTTCTTGACTAAAACTCAGTTGAGTGCCATATCACAACCGTCGGATGAGGAGCTTGGTCGCCGCCATGTTGTTATGGACTGGATTGTGGCATGTTCATCTCCATCCTACCACATGCAACAGCATTCAAACGCCCAACGAGCTCTTACCAAACGCCCAACAAGCACCAACGATCAACCAACCATCGATCCACGATTGTTGGGCGATCGTTAGCGATGGTTGGGTTGCCCTCGCCATCCACTTTTTGTTCGCGACCAACGGCCTCGCCCTGGAGCAAAGTTTGCACACGTACCCAAAATTGCTCGAGGATGAAGAGCATGGAGGATGTCGTCATCATTTTCTAGGGGTTTGACCTCCATTTTTCTCTTCCAACCGAGCGTACAAGCGCGCTTTCTTAAAATGGGACAAAAATTTCCTACTTTCGATGACTCAATGACGGATCTCAACAATGGTGAGAAGGAAGGTGAGTGGGAACTTCCGATTTTGTTGGAATCCGTCGTTGACAACGCATTCCAACGACTCCCAGCCTCACCCATATAGTATAGCAAAACTGCTAAGGTAGTTTATATGTGGTCGATTTTGAGTGGTGGGAGGAAATAGTAGGTCAGCCTCTTCTTGAATGAAATCATAACAATATAGGGTTCGGTATGCTTTGTGGTTGTTTAGGATTGACTTGTCCCATTACCAAAGGCAAATCCATGATGTGTCGGGCCGGTTAGCGAACAAATAAAAAGTCTTCACCTAGTAACCAATGTCTGGTTCAAAAGTGTGCCATGTCATGAACATTGCAATGAGGTTGAATGCCATCAGTTTTGGCTGCATCCAAGGTGATTCTCATTAATAGTGGCAAAGATGTGGCACTTATTTCCCCGTTTTCTTTGGAAAGGGTCTACAAGAACTTGATTCTCAATAAAAGGGTTTACATAGCTCATGCATTCTCATGTTTCCAACTTGATGTGCCCCTTCTTCTGATTGGAACTCCTTTAGAACAAAACAACCCTCATATGAGGGGAGAAGATAAAATGTGTTTAGTGTCTAGTGGCGATGTTATTGGATATCCTAGCATCAAGGTGGGTCTATTCATGGTTCCTCGGGGGCCTCATCTGGATAGGCCGACATTCATGTTTTCATTCGCATGTATTACATCTCATACTTCCACGCACGTGAACAATGGCATACCTTTAAATCTGTATCAGTGATTACATGAACCTCGTACTTTCCGCGCACCATGTGGACAATGCTTGAGTATGATGTGCAGGATGTTTGGGGAATACATGGTCTTTTTTTTCCATTCGTGAGTATAAACCATCCTCGTGCTACAACTCATTACATTGCCAACTCCTTTTAGGCATCACATGTCACCATAGGATTGATGTCCACGCAATTGAATCAGAATCCAACTTGTCTTGGGTCCAATGTGCATGCTGAACATGCACAAAATGCACACATCCCTATGCCATGCGACCTGATTCCAAGATCAAATCAAAGCGTCGGTGCTCTCTTTTGAGACAATAACCCGAGTCCGAGCTCCTCAGTACAACGTGTATTACCACAATCAATGAATGTACCGCACTGCCACATGGTGGGAAAAAAATATTTTGGGTTGGAATCTAGATTCATTTTTTGGAACAATATCCATGTTGTATTTCATAGTGAAAAAATCATGTTTGTCGGAACAGATGGATTCCACACATGTGGTAACATTATGACGTATAGTTCGACATGGCAGATAAACTAAACTTCCACGTCCTGACGTTTCTGTGGTTTTGCGGTTCTCCTGTGTTGACCATTGCACTTTAGATTTTGTCACCAGGGCATGCAAATTCCCCTGAAAGTTGGATGGCCTCCGTCGTGATTGGCCATTATGTTGCCATGTTGAGCGTGTTAGCAGGACCTCAACGTGCCAATGGTGCATCTTGTGGATTCCGGCTTGTGAAAACGGTCATTCATGTAGCCGAATTGGATTGTCACTCATTCCCCAACAATCAACCACCAACCAACATGTCACGGCTCACATCCTTTTTCACTAAGGTCTTTTCTGACGAGCATTGCCAGAATGTCGCATGTGCCCTCGCTGCTCCGAAACCAATCGTCCCTCCTCGCGAAGATCCTGGTCGTCCAGGGAAACATTCTCTCGCACTGCCGACTTCTTTCCTCCCATCGCCGTTGACAGTCTCCGTTGCATAGCTTCCGACCGCTGAGTCCTCTTAGACCCACAGCAAAGAGCGGCTGCCAAGGAGGGGACGGAGGGTGGTCCTGTCCGATTTGGGCAGTGATCTGGATCCATCACTGAACGATCCGCAATGTGTGTTGGACGATGAAGAAGACCCGCATGCATTTTCTCATGACGCAATTGAGGTTATCGTCATGGGTGTTCTCGCTGCCGACCATGTCGCGGAGCTAGCAACACAAGACACGGCAGCGGTCAAGGATGTCTTCAGTGAGCTCAAAGCGGTGCTTGACGCTTTGGTGCCCCCCCCCCCCCCCCACCCTCTCAAGACCCATCTCCCAAGACGTCCATATCAACTTCAACTGCAAAGTGTGGTCCCTTCATGGACTGGTACGTGCTGGGGCACGTGCCCACGCTCAATGAGGTTGTGCACAAGTGTAAGTTGTTCCATAAGGCTGTCCTGTACCTCCACCAGCACTACCGCCTTCCTGGACAGCTTTCCATCTATGAAAAAATCTCTCACAACACCGTAAGTAGGTGGTACAAGTTGGGAACCTTCATCCTCCATGATGCTTACGCGCCAGCGCTTTCTGTTTCTCCACTTGAGCTGATTGAGGGAGCTACGCTCAAAACGACACGTGTACAGGGGAGTCAAGGTTGTAAAGGCTATTTCCATGACCATCTTCCGCTGATATCTGAAGTCGTGCGTGCTTTGGAGCTCATGCGTGAGCGCGGAACCCCCCCCTGTGCTCCACCACCGTTAGTGACAAGGTGTGGGCCATTGTCAAAGAGTGCGGCATGGACTTGGCAGAGTGCAAGGATGTCGAGGACTGCTTCTCACGCTCGTGATGCAGGCAGTTCGTCTCTAAGAAACTGAAGTGGACATGGTGTTGCAACACGACGGCATCACAAAAACTGCCTGTTGACTGGGATGCACGGGCAGTCTCCGTGTACAGACGTGCCGCCTTCTACATCAATCTCTACCACATCCTAGCAAGGCTTGTAATCAACGTTAATCACACAAGCCCGCAGCTCATCCTGATCCCACGCTACACGTACGGGCCAAAGGGTTTGCAAAACGTCAAGGTCATCGGCAAAGATGACAAGCGCCAGGTCACCACTTTGGTGGCATCGTGCATAGATGGTACGGTGCTCCCGTTCTAGGTCTTCTGGACCGGAAAGATCCAAGCATGCCACCCCCAAGGCAAATTATCCTCAAAAGCGACGCGCGACCTCCAGTGGCTTCACCCATACCCACAACCACCGGGCGTTG
The DNA here is from genome assembly GCA_023375785.1 of Penium margaritaceum. Lineage (NCBI taxonomy): Eukaryota > Viridiplantae > Streptophyta > Zygnematophyceae > Desmidiales > Peniaceae > Penium > Penium margaritaceum. The sequence goes on along the minus strand of SZWC01005989.1, from coordinate 11,178 downwards.
AGTTATTTTCTACGGTGCTCGAGCCGCACTACATCCGCGTGTGCCGTGAGAACAACTTGGTTGCCAAGCATGCCAAGCTCTTGCTTATTCTGGATGCATGGTACCCCCAAGCAACAAAATAATTCAAGGCATGGATCTCAAAGCGCCGGGCCTACATGTAGTTGTTGTACATCCCCACGAGGTACACATCAAAGCTGCAGCGTGCTAGCGTCGGCCTGCAGCATCCGTTTAAGGCCGAAGTCAGCAAGGCATTTTCGGCATGGGTGGGTGATCGACCTCACAATGCTGCCACCATCAACGTTCGCATGAGGCACATCAAATATGCCTCTGTCGGATGGATGATACACAGGTGGCAGCACTTGTACAGCAGCAAGGACTTGGTGTGCAATGCTTGGCGTGAGTCTGGGTGGGATCGTTGCTTCCATTCAGATTTCCAGTGCACATCGGCATGTGACTACGCAAACGTTTTTAGAGAGTCTGACATGCAGGGCTACAAGCCCAAGGATCTTGTTTTCTGATGTAGGCAATGACCAAGAGGATTGTCCCTTGCATTCCCCGT
>SZWC01005988.1:91716-139194 GCA_023375785.1 Penium margaritaceum | reverse complement strand
GGGGGGGAGGAGGGGGGGGGGAGGGAATGTAGCCTCAGAGCTAAGCACCTCGATTACTCACAGAGGCAGCGGAGGGAGGGTGAGGAACATCGACGCACCAACGGCCACGACGAAAGGTGGAACGGGAGAGGACGAGAGCACCCGCAACCGACAGCTTTTGTCCTTCACGTCGCCCAAAACATTTTTTTTGTTTCTCCTGCGTAAATTTTTCTGTCGCGTCCTTATCTTCGTTGACTGCATTTCTGCTTTTGTTGCCAGCACCTTTTCTCATTGCCCACGCTTTTCGCATCTCTTTCATGGCCTAATTTCAATTTTTTTCCGAAACACATTTTTGTTTTCTCGTCACCTGTGCCTCAACTCCTTTGCAGATAACCTCACATCGACCAACACATGGCAAAAAGGTTTTGAACAGTTCTTTGTTCAACTTTCTCTACCGGGGAGGAGAACGGGGAGGGGTAGAGGGCTAACCTGTGCACCAAAAAAGCATAGGAGTGGAACCTGGGTACCTAGGAGGGAATTCATATTGCTAAGGGTAAAACGAAGCAGTTATAAATTAGAAAAAAGTGACGGAGACCTAAATGTATACATCGTTTTATATGTATAACTTTCTATACACTTAGAGGCATACATACACATATACATATGTTTATATACATGTAGCTAAAGAAATTCGCAACCTTACATCATTATTTTCTGTTTTTTTACACCATCAATGCCTTCGTGTATCATATCCAACAAAAAAACTACATAAATAATTTTATTCAAGTTTCACAATGAGTGAATGAATAATAATCCATTCAAAACCTTCACAGAAATTGTCACAAAATCAATATTCCACGTTTATTCTTTCATAACATATCCATATTCATTACTCAATTATGTTACCTTTAGTTTTAATTTATTTATGTATACGGTTCATGATTACTATGTAACCCGTTGCACAAAAAATGTGCAACTTTTCCAACTTGTTTTTTTTTTTTTTTGGATACCTCAAGAGTAGGTCGTAAAATCCACCCCCTCCTTTACTCCATCAAGGGTAAGATGGGCAGCGCGGAGGGAGTAATACCACCAGTCGAGGGGCTCTGGCCATCAAGAACGAGTGGGTAGAAATCAGGTTCAAGAACCCTCACCCGTGCCACCGGAGAATGGGCAGCGCTCTCTAACTGACCCCTCATGCAGAGGCAAGCTCTTCGTGGCGACATCGGTGAGGTGACAAGTCCAATGCCTCGTTCTGCACTCCATTCAGTATTCAAACATCTGTACCTAAAAAGCAGACTGAAGAAAACTAGTGGCTACCACTCCCGCTTTTGGTTACTCTCGTCAACAAGCTTGTTTTAAAAAACTTCAAGCTGGTTTCTCTGTTTTGCCAAGCGGAACGTAGGTAGGTGGTTCACAGGGATCTGAGGATTTTAGGCAAATGGATAACTTGTATGTAGCAATGATTGTACTTCTCTTTAGTGAGTCGAGCACATACAAACAATGCCGGGGATGAGAATGCGACATATGTCTGGTCCTTGGCGGTGAAGCCGAGCAACGTGTCCCAGGTCGCATCCTGATTGGTTGCTTCAAGAATCACAGCCAATAAGTCGGGGGGCTTCAAGAATAATGAGGCACGACTTCATCGGAATCCAGCTCCATTGAGAAGCGAAATGCACAACATCGAAACATCGATGTACTTCGCTACACTTTTCTTCACCCTTCTAGAAGATGGTCAAAGTGTCGTGATTTGTGACGTTCCTATCGAGATGTACCGTTTACTGTGACCACTCAGCCGTGTCCATGCCCGTGCAGATCCCTGATTTGAACCCACGAGGCATCGGCACGTCAGCAGGTGGTGGACCACCCACTCGCAGCTGGCCAACGACTACCCCAACGTCCTCGATGTTGTCTCAGACCTGCAATTTTTTGCACCTTGTAGGATTTTATTGATGGACTAACCTTAAGCCCAATCTGCATGTTTTGCATTGTGTGCCCACCGTTCGATGCATGCATGCATGTGACCAGAAATAGCATCTTGCTTGAGATCCTACACGTTTAGGTTCAAACAGCGTAGCGTTCTGATTTGTCTACGCAGAGTTACGGCCAAAACAGTGTTTTTGGGCACGTTTTAAGACAGACCTTGCACTCACGCGTGCGACGCCTGTCGTGCGCCGCGGCAAGTTTTATGTTGTGGACTTGTCATTTGTTAACTCTCTATGCAAATGTTATTGAAGCATTATGGCACTCTAACTTGTGTCTCCTAGCAAGACCCTTGCCGTCGTGTGTACAACTTGTGACTGTTGTCACCGTCTCACCGGGCACTGACGCCAAGTCAGCGGCTGTGTCGCTAGGAAGCTTCTACGCAACTTCTCATAGTATCAGAGTAGCGAGGCAATAGTGGCAGCAATAATGAGAGCCACAGCTAAAGCCACGATCCTAGGAGGACCCACAAACCCATGGTGACCCGCCGCACCATATTGCAACAGCGGAGACACCCTTGCTACGGCGTCACCATGCTACCACCACGAGTCACGTGAGCGGTCATCGCCATCCTGGTCTTTGTGGACGACCTCCTAGTCACGTCTTCCTCTATGGGGGCCGTGAAGGAGGCCAAGGCGGTCCTCTAGACTGCCTACAGAATGAAGGACCTTGGTCTTGCGACGGTGTTTCTTGGCATGGAGATCGTGCGAGACCACAGACGTTGAACACTTTGCCTGCAGCTGGCCCGAACTGTGCCTCTTCCTCCCCTTCTTCCCCTGTGCGGTTGCTGCCACACCCTGCGTCTGAGTCGGGGTGATCGAGGTGAAAGGAGAGGAGGAGGATGTGCTAGAGGACGCATGAGTGTGTTGTAAGAGGGGCGTCGATGGCGACGCGATGATTGCTGCAGCAAGGGGACTCTCTTGATGGGGCACTGTTGCCTTGCAGATGGATGACACCTAGAAAAAGAGCTGATGCGCCCAAGGAAGAAGCTGGAGGGAGATGGAGAAGGGCTCAAGAATGCCGTCGCTGTACCTCGAGAAGATGTCCGCGAACTCAAGGCGAACGCCAAGCATGATCGTGCGAAGCGCCTACAGCTGTGTACCTCCTAAGGTCCGAAGGCGCGTGTAGATGCGCATGGCCCGCCGCCAGTATTCGGCTACGGGCTCAGCAGATCCCTGACAAAGGGAGTGAAAGGCGCAAATGTGAGCCGCGTGGGTGGCATGTGTCTATGAAGCAAGCAGGGACAATGCCAGGTTCCGGCCCCGACGTGGGTCAGCACCCTCGCCTGTGCCAACCTCTCCAAGAAAAGGGCAAAAGTCCACGACAGACTCGTGCAATATGGCGTAAAGGAATCTGCGCATCGCCTTGGCCGCTGTCCGCACCTAAACACGATCCGTAACCTGGTTTGGACTGTGGTAGTAAGGCCATAGCCCCTCTGAGGTGGCCCAGACCTACAAGAGAATCTCCCAGCAGTCAAAGCCATCCTCACTGACACACCGTGGCGGTAGTGTCTCGAAGTCCTTGGGTTGTCGCTCTGTAGGAAGGGCAACCACAGGCTTAGAAGGAAGAGGGAGGTTACAAGGACAAGGAAAGTTGCTAGGGAGGACCTGTGGGAGACGGGAAACAGATGTATGTGGAGGCGGGGAACTTGTCTGAAGCTAGTAGAGACACTCCTGAAACAGGCAGATATCACTCGCGTGGGCTTCATCCTCCATGCCTGGCATGTTAGGGTCCTCATGAGTGATGGCTGGTTGAGTCTTGCTCTTGACATCGGTGCGTGAGCTGACTGCTTTGCAAAAGGTATGCCACCGCCGACTCCCTTGGAGGTCTGATGTGGAATCATGGACTGTCCACGAAGGAGCTCAGTGAGCCCAGGGATGGTGTTAGAGTGGTGCTCCTATAGACGACGTATCTCATCCTGTTGACTTCACAGGTCCTTAATGGCCTACGAGCGTGGGCTCAGGAACCCTGAGGAGGAGGATGAGGGTTCTATTGGCACTACGCCCTTGTCACCGGCCAGAGCCATGTCAACGCTCATTATGCCTTCGTCAGGAAATGAGCACGCTGCATGTCAGTGCCCACCCATATGATGGAGATCACGTGTCGCTCTACCAGATCACGCACAAAAGGGTGCTCAACTGCAATGTGCTTCATGCGAGCATGAAAAACACAGGAGTTCTCTACAATGGAAAGAGCACTCTGGTTGTCGCAACAATGGTGGGCAATGACTGATCCAACTCAAGGAACAAAGGTTGCAGCCAGACTACCTTAGTTGCCCCTTACCCAGAGAAACGAACTCTACCTCCAATAAGCTAAGTACAATGCAACCCTGCTTCATGCTACGCCAGGACAAAACGGTACCACCAAGAAAGAGCACATAGCCGGTGCGACTACGTTTGTCGGGACTTCAAGCCTAGTCGCTATGGGTGTAGCTGTGAAGAACCACCGAATGTTGACCATAAAAGAAGAGTCCGAGGCACAGTGTGGAGACCACGTACCGCACCACTCATATAAAGCCACATGAGGGGCTCTAGCTCGTGGAGCTTGTGAAAACTGTGCAAGGAGGTTAACAACAAAGGGGATGTTGGGACGTGTGGTAGTGGCCAAGTACATCAGAGATCTAATAAGGTGGAGGTAGAAGGACACGTCCACTATCTCCCCCAGCAATTTAGGGTCATGCACCTTTAAGGCATCCTGTCCATTAGGTGTGAGAGATGCGGAGGCTGTGGGCACTGCACCAAGGAGATCACTCCAACACTCCCCACAACATGTGCGTGTAAAGCCTGATGCAATAAGAGTGTCCGATGTCTACGGTCTTGCACGGTCTCCATACCAAGAAATACCACTGCAGGACCGAGGTCCATCATCCCATAGGCAGTCTCGAGGACCTCCTTGGCCTCCTTCATGGCCTCCATAGAGGAAGACGCAATCAAGAGGTCGTCCACATAGACTAGGATGGTGGTAAGCTACTCAGGTGATTGTCGAATGAAAAGAGAGGGATCTGCCTTGCTTTGTACATATCCGGCGTGAGTGAGGGTGCCTGTCATCTCCTGGTTCAAGCACTGAGGAGACTGCTTGAGGCCGTACAAGCACTTGCACAAGCGCCATACCTTGTTACCGTCCTCAAATCCTGGTGGCTGGGCCATGCAGATCTCCTCATCCTGAGAGCCATGGAGGAACACATTGTTCACATCCATCTACTGTAGTTCCTAGTCAAGTTGAGCCACCACACCGAGCTGAGTGCAAGCACAGGCCATGCGGCCGACAGGGGTAAAGGTGTCGATGTAATTGACACCTTCGATCTGGGAATACCCCTTGACGACCAAGCGTGTCTCGTGACGTTCAAATGATCCATCTGGCTATACTTTCTTGCGAAAGACCCACTTGACATGAATAGCCTTCCTCTTGGATGGAAGGTCGACTAGCTCTTAAACTCCATCCTCTTGAATGGCAGGATACTTATCCTTGCAAGCAGTGCGCCAGGCGTTTATGTCCTCTGATGAGAGAGCCTCCCTCAGTATACCCCGATCAAGCGCCATCCACGGAGAGCTCTGAGTGGCAAGTGCACACGCCATAGCATTGGGCCAAACGACCACAAGATCAGCTGATGCATCACAAGCGATGCAAAACTCGCGAGTGACCAGATCGTACCCAACAGGGCACGCTAGATGCACCTTTGTGTGATTTGTGCAGACACAAAGGCCTAGGGCCTTCGTGTCGAGGTCACCACTCGCAACATTGTGAGTGGGGCTCTTAGGTGCAGGACATAAAGCTCGCTGGACTCGAGAGACCAATGGTCGAAGATGACCACCGGGCTCACGCAGGTATCTTGGGCTCATAGAGGTCACCTCAGGCTTGGAGACCGGCATGACCACAGTTGGTGATGACTAAGACAAAGGAGCAGGTGATGTAGTTTGAGGAGATGCTCGTGAAGTGGCAGAGGACGCAGGGTTTGGTGTGAGCAAGGCAGCAAGAGTAGGAGTAGAGGCGCGCTTACGAACAGAGGCAGGAGTGCTGCTGGGCATGGGTTCATAATCATGTGTGCCTCTGGGGTGCGAGGGAACATGGGTAGAAAGGGGCTGAGCAAGAGAGGTTTCTGGACTGATAGCTATGATTGCTAGGTCATCAAGGGCCGAGACCAAGAAGGGGAGGGGGCTCGAACACACACATCTACCGGACGAGAGATCCTCGTAGGCATAGACCCCCCCCCATCCGTCAAGAAGCCTTACACGTAGGAACGTGCGTAATGGCCATTGACATGATGGTGGTCAGGTCACAGTAGGTGAGAGACTCACAAAAGAGTGTGATGCGAGACAAAAAAATGTGACGACGAGCGGGGTCCCAGAAGCGCCAGGCCTTCGTCCATGGGGAGATGTGCACAAGAGCACACAAGCAACCCACCATGGAGACTTTGGACCCCTGCTGTTCCTCAACGTACTACATTCAAGCCATGGAGTCCAATACACAAGCGAGGTGAAGAGCGGCATGATGGCCAAACCACAGCTTGTAAGGTGTCATGTGTTCCAAAAGGAAACCATGCGGGAGGCAGTTCAAGACCCACGTCATGTAGGCAAATCCTTCAAACACGACGGACTAAGGCAGACCGCACTCAGAGCGCATAGCGCAAACCGCATCCTCCATGGTAAACTACCAGCGCTCATGGACACCGTTCTAATGAGGAGTAGCAGGAGCCAAGACCTGGTGAAAAAAATCGTGCTCGGTAAAGAAACTATCCATCTTGCGAGGAAACTCGCCACCACGATCTGAGCGAAACATGTGCAGAGTGTGGCGGGACTGACGCTCAGCTATCACTAGCCATAGTCGAACCGCGACAGCGCCGTCACTCTTCTCGCACAAGCTCTAGACCCACCGCATCCGGTTGAAGTTGTCGCTAAGGGTCAAGACGTGTGGGCCCTGATCAGAAACATACTCAACAGGGAAAGGACCGAGAAGGTCCAAATGGACCAACTCAAGGGGGCCAAGTGCTTAAGTGTAATGATGCATCTTACCGTGAGCACAAAAAAAGAAAGTCAGTCTTGGGCAGCCTCTCGAAAAAGGTCGAGTCAATACCAAGTGTGGGCTATGTCCAAATGAGCTTAGACATAGTGTCTGAGCCCACGTGACATAGGCGGCGATGTAGAAATTGCTAGTGCTAAGCAGAGAACACCAGAGAAAAACACGTAAGAAGAATGGGAAGGACAGCAAGGAGAAGGAGAATTCTGAGGAACACAATGTAAATCATCCACAATAGAGGCACGGAGAACAATGGCACGAGTATCAACAGCAACAACAGTCGCAAAGTCTACACTGTGCTCCACAGAGAGTCCCATCAATATGCACGCACAAACAGAAAGCATACTGAGCTCAAGATGAGGTGAAAAAAACACCTCGAAGAGATACAAGGGGTTGGACGGACCATCAAAGCACATAACCCCAACACCCTGGACTGGTAGTGACTGGCCAGAGCCTCTGCGAATGGAGTGAACAGGCGCAAAAGAACAGAGAACAAAAAAATCACTACGACAACAGATCATGTGGTGAGTGGCACCGGAATTGATGATACAGGTGTCACCGGCATCACGACTGGAGGACGCCATTGTGTAACGAGCAATGGAACATTCAGCCGCAGACAGACGTTGAGCAACAGGTGAGGAGGGATGACAAAGGGCACGAAGGTGGGAGTCATGAATCCAATCAATACTGTCAGGTCCATCATCATCACATGCAAGCTGTGTCCCCCCACGAGAGTCATCACGAACGATAAGAAAAGACAAAAAAACAGTCTGTGAATTACCCGGTTGTGACAACACACTTGCACCTCCCTGAAAGCGAAGTGCCAAAAGGTGATGGAGCTCGGCGATGGTGCGGTCACGCGGATCCCAATCGCCACTGCTCGTCGGTGGGGAGACAAGAACTGCTGTGGTGGTGGTCGCCGAGTTACTAGGGGTTATGCTGCTCCACGCACACCGTGGTGCGCGTGCTGCCTGAAGGCCGTGAGTGATCCGTGCCTAGTTCGAGCGGCTAATGGCACTCGGCATAGTGATGAGCGCCTCCACACTTTTAGCACTGAACAGTATGTCCACTACTACGGGCCGGTGGCTACTACTGCTACGACTGCTACTAGCCCGACGGTATGCGTCAAGCAACACAGCCCCTAGTCATGCGGCGACCACCATTGCAGTAGTTCACATCTCCTCATTAGCCAATAGTGGCCGGATGTGCGTGACCGCACCATCGCCGAGCTCTGTCACCTTTTGGCGCTTTGCTTTCAGGGAGGTGCGAGTGTATTGTCACATCCGGGTGGTTCACAGACTGTTTGTTCATCTGTTCTTGACGCTCGTGATGACTAGCACAGGGGGGGCACAGCTGGCATGTGATGATGATGGACCTGAAAATACTTGTTTGATTCATGACTCCCACCTTTGTGCCCTTCGTTGTCCCTCCTTGCCTGTTGCCCAGCTTTTGTATGAGGCCAAGTCTTCCACTGCCCGTTACACAGAGACTTCCTCTAGTCATGATGCCAGTGGCAACTGGATCATTGATTCTGGTGCCACTCACCACATGACCTGTCGTCGTAGTGGTTTTGTTGTTCTTCGTCCTGTTGCATATGTTCGCTCCCTCCGCATAGGCTCTCTTCAGTCACTACCGGACGAGGGTGTTGTGATTGTGTGCTTTGATGGTCCGTCTGACCCCTTGTATCTCTCTGAGGTGCTTTTTGTGCCTGATCTTGAGCTTAGCCTGCATTCTGTTCCTGCCTGCACAGTGATGGGACTCTCTGTGTAGCACACTATAGACTCTGCAAATGTGATTTCTATTGATACTCGTGCCATTGTTCTCCGCGCCTCTGATGTGGATTATTTGTATTGCGTTCCTCAGACTTCTCCTTCTCCTCGCTGTCCTTCCCATTCTACTTGTGTGTTTGTTACTGGTGTTCTCTGCTCACCACCAGTGATTGGTGCATCGCGGGCTGTGTCACGTGGGCTGAGACACTCTGTGTAAGCTCATTCGGACACAGCTCGCACTCGGTCTTGACGCGGCGTCTTCCGAGAGGCTGCCCAATACCGACTGTCTTCTTTTGTGCTCAAGGCAAGATGCATCATTGAACTTACCCTGACTCCCGCTCTCAAGCACTTTGTCCCCTTGAGTTCGTCCATTTGGACCTTCTCGGTCCTCTCCCTGTTAAGTCTTTGTCTGATCGGGGCCGATACGTCCTGACCCTGACTGAAGACTTCACCCGGATGAGATGGGTCTACACCTTGCGCCCAAAGAGCGACGTCACTATCGCGCTTCACCTCTGGCTAGTGATGGCTCATCGTCAGTCCCGCCACACGCTGCACACATTCCGCTCTCATTGCGGTGGCGAGTTTCTTGGTGAGATGGATAGTTTCTTTACCGAGCACGGTGTTTTTCACAAGGTCTCCGCTCTTGCTACTTCTCAGAAAAACGGTGTGTCTGAGATCTGGAACCGCACCATGGAGGATGGGGTTTACGCTATGCAGTCTGAGTGCAGTCTGCCCGAGTCCTACGTGTTAGAAGGATTTGCCTACATGACTTGGTTCAGGAACCGCCTCCCGCATGGTCCCCTTCCGGACCACGTTACACCGTACGAGCTCTGGTTTGGCCATTGTGCTGATCTTTGCCTCGCTCGTGGCTGGGGATCTATGGCTTGTGTGTGGTACACCGAGGACAAGCAGGGGTCCAAGGTCTCCGTGCGGGGTTGCTTGTGTTCCTTTGTGGGCATCTCCCCACGGTTGAAGGGCTGGCACTGACCATGACCAAATAATTTCACAATGTGTGGTCAACGTTGACAACTCATAACACGAGTCAGAAATGGTCAGAGGGGGACACGATGGTTTTGGAATACAATTCATCAACTAGCCAGTACAAACACCTTCAATAAGTAGTGGTACGGTGTGGCTAACATGCACAATGACCAGCCAAAGCGGGCATATTTCACTGACAATGACCAAACAATTTCTCTATGTGTGGTCAACGTTGCCAAATCATAATACGAGTCACAAATAGTCAGAGACCAGTTAGAGCTCTCCCTCGATGGTGCCTGATCCGGGTGCACTGAGGGAGGCTCTCTCATCAGAGGACCTAGACGCCTGGCGTGTTGCTTGCAAGGATGAGTTTTGTGCCATCCAAGATCACGGAATTTGCGATCTTATTACCCTTCCACCCGGGAGGAAGGCTGTTCAGGTCAAGTGGGTATTTCGAAAGAAAGTGAAGCCGGATGGCTCACTGGAATTCCATAAGGCTCGCTTTGTCTTCAAGGGGTGTTTAAGATCGAAGGCGTCAATTACACTGACACCTTTGCCCCTGTCGATTGCATGACCTCAGCTCGGTGTGGTGGTTCAGCATGACTAGGAACTACACAAGATGGATGTGATCAATGCGTTCCTCCATGAATCTCTGGATGAGGAGATCTGCGTGGCCCAGCCACCAGGCTTCGAGGACGGTGGCAAAGTCTGGCGCTTACGCAAGTCCTTGTATAGCCTCAAGAAGTCTCCTTGGTGCTAGAACCATGAGATCACAGGCACCCGGACTCACGCAGGATGTATACAAAGTGAGGAAGATCCCTCTCTTTTTTTGGACAGTCACCTGAGTGGCTTACCACCAACCTGGTCTATGTGGTCGGCCTCTTGATCGCGTCTCCCTCTATGGAGGCCATGAAGGAGGCCAAAGAGGTTCTCAAGACTGCCTATGGGATGAAGGACCTTGGTCCTGCAGCGGTGTTTCTTGGCATGGAGACCATGCGAGTACGTAGACGTCCGTCACTCTTTCTGCATCAGGCTGAACATGCACGTGTTGTGGGGGAGTGTTTCAGTGATCTCCTTTGCGTAGTGCCTATAGCCTCCGCACCTTTCACACCTAACGAGTAGGATACCCTAAAGGTGGATGACCCTCCATCGCTTGGGGAGACAACGGACGTGACCTTCTATCTCCGTCTTCTCGGATGTCTAATGTACCTGACTACTACCACACACCTCGACATCCCCTTTGTCGTCAACCTCCTTGCACAGTTTTCACGAGCTCCATGAGCTAGAGCCCTTCATGCGGATATATGAGTGGTACGGTACGTGGTCTCCACGCCGTGCCTCAGACTCTGATTTCACCGACAGCATTTGGTGGTTCTTGACAGCTACACCAATAGCGACTGGGCCTGAAGTCCAGACAAATGCAGTCATACGAGCTGCGTTTTCTTGCTCAATGGTACTTCTATTTACAGGCGCAGCGGGAAGCAAGGCTGCATTGCACATAGCTCGTCTGAGGTAGAGTACGTTACTGTGGGTACACGGGCTGCTGAAGCAATCTGGGTGCAGCGCCTGTTCCTTGAGTTGGGTCAGACAGTTCCCACCATTGTGCTTCGTTGAGACAACCAAAGCGCTCTTACCATTGCAGAGAGCTCCGGTGTTTTTCATGCTTGCCCGAAACACATTGCACTTGAGCACAATTTTTTGCGGGATCTGGTTGAGTGACACGTGATCTCCGTCACATGGGTCGGCACTGGCATGCATCATGCTAATTTCCTAACGAAGACACTGCCTCACAGAAAGTTTCTGGTGGCCATTTGTTCTTTCAGGATTTTCCCCTTTCTTGAGAGTGGTTGAGTGTGGGTGTTCTTGTATTACGTCTGTCTTTGCACTTGTTGTTGCACTCGTACCAGTTCTGCACGAGTATGGACATGCGTACCATCGGGTCATGGGGGAATTCTGTGATTTGTGACGTTCCCGTCGAGTTGTACAGCTTAATGTGACCAGTCGGTTGTGTCCATGCCCATGCAGATCCTTGATGTGGACCCAGGAGGCACCAGCGCGTTGGCAGGTGGTGGACCACCCACTCAGAGGTGACCGATGACTGCCCCAATGTCCTGGATGGTATCTCGGATTTTCTGCAGGTTTTCTACAACCTGTTGGATTTTATCGGTGGACTGGTCGTGGGCCCGATTTGTATGGTTTGCATTGTGTTTCCACCATTTGATGCCGGATGCATGCATGTGACCAGTCATAGCGTTTGGCTTGATATCAAGCCATGTGTGTATGATATGCTATGACTGGTCACATGCCGGATATCATACGTGTTTGTATGCACGGAGTTACGGCCAAAACAGTGTTTTTGGGCCGGTTTTAGGACAGACCTTGCACTGCCACGTGTGACACCCACCGTGCGTCACGGCAGGTATTTATGCTGTGGACCAATCATTTGTTAACTCTTTCTGCAAATGCTATTGAAGCATGATGACACACTGACTTGTGTCTTCTAGCTAGACCGTTGCCTTCGTGTGTACCACGTGTGACTGCTGACAGCGTCTGATCGGGCACTGATGTCCAGTCAGTGGCAGTCTTGTTAAGAAGCTTCTATGCATCTTCTTGCAAATCTGTCAAAAAGCTTGGAACAGAACACCGGAGGTCGAGGCAATTAGCCAACATGCCCTCGACCGAACGGCGTAAAAATCGAAAGATCGATGCGTGGTGGGCAACGACACAAATGTCCACTTGCAAAATTTAGGTACACATGTACATCAGGGACGTAACACCTCCCCCCCTTTTAGTTGCGGCATCCCGATGCGTTAGCAAACGTTGGCCATTGACCACAATAATAGTCGTGGATCAGATGATCGACTTCTCGCAGGTTGTCGTACGCCTTCCAGCTCTCGTGCGCGGGCATTGTAGCCGTGCCATTTGACCACATGCTCGGTCGTTTGGCCACAGCGTTGATGTTTGAGGATGTCTTCAATCACGTACTCCGTATCCTTATCCACTTGTACAGGAGGTTTTGATGTGACGTCTCTACCGGGGAAGCTTGTACTGGGGTCCCGCTAATGCTTGAGCTTGTTGATGAATGTGAAACCACCTAGAGCTTGTTCGCTTCATTGTTGGGTTTGTTGGTTTATGTACCTCAGATATGTGACCTCTTACCTCGCTGCACACTTACCACACTAATGCAGGTGACTGAGTTTGAAGGGGCAGTGTCATTGGCTCCACCACCTGCAACGCCACGTGGGTGGAAATTCAGAGACACTCAGCGGCTATTGATTATTCAGTAGCTTGTAGTAGTCTGGCGTGGTTGTTGCGCACATTGGATTTTCCATTGATCTTGTCTTGGGGGTTTGTAGCCGGGTTGCTTTGCGCAGGCTACATGCTGCCATAAAATAGTTAATAGCATGCTCACAGGATTAATCCACAAGCCCAGGGCGGATAAATCACCTCTGTGCATGGCTTGGATAGCGATTGAGGGTGAGATCGCTGCTCACCCACTCACTTCCACGTTTTCGTGCGACCAGCAACTAGACAACTTCTTACTCGCTTTCTCCCGGTTGCTTTCTCACACTCCTTGTGTGACACGAGACCTCTATCCATGGTGTTCCGCCTCTCTTGGCATTCTCCTGACACTATCACTTGCATTCTCTCCTGCACTCCGGTGTATACCAACCTCTGGTATCAAAGTCGGGCTAGAGAGTGCATCACACTCGCGAATTCAATGCTAGATCATATTCACACGACAGATCCCATCGTTGCCCCCGATTTTGCCACCCTTTCTCAACCAACTACCGTCCCGTCAAGCATTCTGGTCCAATCCATAAGGCACACTGTTGTCTGCCATCGCTCCTGTCTTGTGGCAGACAGTAGTAGCTACGTGAGGACACTCGCATGTGCGGTTTTCCTCTTAGCCCATGTGATGTCTCACATCCGCGGGTGCTGCGGACCTGCAACTAGTGCAGCTACTGTCACAGCTTAAGTAGCAGCAGCCACAGGCCCAAGTGTAGGTACTGGTGCATCTCAACACCCCGAGCAACAGCATCCGCCGCAGACGCAGCCGCCGTGTTCTTAGCAGCTACAACTAAGACCGTTGAAGCCGTATTAAGGTTTTGGGGTCTGCAACTACAACCACTACTACTACTACTACTAATGCAACTGCCGCAGCTTAAGGAGCTGCTGCAGCCACGGGCCTAGTGTAGGTAGTGGTGCATTTAAGCACCCATGGGAGCAGCATCAGCCACGGCCGCAACAGCAGCATCCTCAGCAGCTGCATCCGCAGTCTCAGGTTTAGGTACGAGTGCATGTAGAGCAACTGCAGCACTGACATTATCAGTGGTAGTCACATCTGCAACATCAGTAGTTGCGATTACAAATGCAGCAACCGCACTAAGGCTATGGCATCGACACCAGCAACTATTTCTGCTATTACAATTGCCGCAACTTAAGAAGCTGCATCCACTAGCTCAGGTCCAAGTACAGGTGCGTTTGAGCACCTGCAACGGCAGCATCAGCCTTAGCCGTAGTAGCCGCATCGTAAGTAGTTGCAACGGCATGCCCAAGTGCAGGTGCAAGTGCACCTAACCAGCTGAGTTAGCATCAGTTCCCATAGCCAAAGCATTCACAACGGTCCCTATTATGAGTGCAACAGCCGCACAACCAGCAGCTACTATGACAACAACAATTGTAGTCCTGGTAGTGACAGCACTCCCAAAATAGCAGCAGGCATAGCAATAGTAGCAGCTGCGGTGTCTACAGCACAAGGAGAAGCGGCATCAGAAACAACAGAAAAAACTGCTACATCATCACCTAGTCAATGCTGCAACACTATCTACAAGGCGGTACCATCTCACGATAGCGTGGCGTGATGTCCCCAGTGCACTACTACTTGGCGCATACTACAAGGGGAGAGCTGGGCACTGCATCAATGTAGAGGCATGAGCAGCAATTGCGTCAATGTAGAGGCATGAGCAGCAACCACGCATCTCAGGCTGCCCAAGAATCATCAGAACGGATGCCTCGCCACCGTCTGATAAGCGTGTCCCTTCCTTTTTCTCCCGGGGGGTCCACAGCTGTGCACTTCTCCAGAGCTAGAGACCATTGCTGCTCATCCGTACTTAGCACTCACACAAGGCACTTTCAGTCTCCTGAGTGCCCTGACATGTACAATCTTTGCTATCATAGACGTTACTTCATATGCTGCCGCCACCTTTGCAGCTGCTTCTAAAGCCTCCCGTGTGCCTGCCACTACCTCTGCCAGGCACGCAATCGAGGCTTTTACTGAGGCAGCAGTTGTCGTTGGGCTCATTGTTGTAGCTGCTGCGGACTTAGGCATATAGTTTTCAACAGAATTATCTGCCATTGCGTCTGGCAGACCATCCACTACATCTGCCACTGCCACAGCAGCATCCTCCATTTGCTCCTCTACAGCAGCGGCGGTCAATGCTATAGCATCTGCTCCATTTGCGACATCCAGCATCGTCACAGCAACCATTTCTGTTAAAGCCATTGTCACCACCCTTGCAACGGCCTTTGTCACTGGGGCTCTGGCTCTAGCGGCTCCCGCTGCCTCCACCATCTCCATTCTCTCTGCTACTTCAACCACAGCCATTCCTCACTCCTTGCATTCCTCCGCAACCCGTCTCCATCTGCCACCTTGTGATCTGCTTCCTTCCATGATGTGCCTGCCTGTCCCCCGTCCCTGCTTCTCTTACGATGGCTTGTCCTGAATGCCTTGGGATGGGCTGTCGTACAGCTTTACCATCAGCCTAAGGCACCCCCATTTCCCCCACGCCCACTGGGACCCAAGAAACTCTACCAAAATCTTTTCGGCAGGGTCTTTCTGTCATCACCATGCCTGGCGACAACAAGTCCGTCATGGCGGACCAACAGTGCCAGCTAAACCTTGCTCACAAGGCACGACGAGAGGCTGAAGACCGCCACAAAGTCGCATATGATAATCGTGCTGCCTTTGCTGATGAGGTTGCTGCCATTGTGCTTCAGCGCCCCCCTGCCATGTCAGTCCCATCCGATGCTGCTACCACTGGCACTATTCTTGGTGCTGCCTCCACACCTTCAGCTGCTAGCACAGCTGTCATGAATCCCGCTGCCACCCCTGCTACTGCTGTTTTCAACAGCGCTGCCATCGCTTGTTAGCATGACTTCTTCTACCAGCCTCTTGTTCCGGCTGTCAATCTTGCCTTCTTCTCCGGGGAGAACCGTTTCAGTACTTGACCTCGAGGGTAATGCATGTGGGTGTATTATTTCCCAGCTGTCTCGCCTTTCACGCCCGTCGCCGACGAGTCCACTCGCGCTATCCGTGCCCTCATTGCAGCTGCACCAAAGACTCTCATCGATGATGTCGATGTCGGCACCAAGAATGTTGATCCCGCTGTCCATCATCTAGCCGACCTGGTCGGTGCGTACACCATGCTACGGCGTTGCACCACCATCACTAGCCAAGTGGCCCAAAGTACGCTCATCATGCATTTCAACACAATCTTAATGCGTGCGGACAAAACGGCTGATGCGTATTGGGCTCGAGGGCTCAAGCTTCTTCGTGAGCCCGGCAAGGCCGCACCCGGTCAGTTTTCTGCAATGCACACCATGGTCAACAGGCTGATTCTGGAGCTGTCCGATCTGGTTTGTAAGGCGAATGAGCTGCAACGCCTCGCCTTTCAGCCAGTGCCTCTCAAGTCCCCACCAAGATTTGGTGCCTTCTGGGACTCTGCCACTGAGAGGCGTGCCGCCTGGTGGACCAGCATCTAGAACAAACGGCTTCACCGCATGGCAGTGGCTGGTGTGGCTGTCATCACCTTTATCTCGTCCTCTTTGTCGTCTACCAATTCCTCTTCCTCGCTCTCTTCTTCTTCTACTTTGTCCTCTCCTACCTCTGCACTTGCCTCCCAGGGTCATGAGAAAGGCAAGAGCATAGGGGAGGGCAAGGGCAAGGACAAGGACAAGGAAAAGGACAAGGGCACTACCTCATCCTCCCGCATCCCTGGCATTGTTGTCTGCTTGAACTGTGGCTCCACCAAGTACTCTGCTTGTGCGTATCCTATCTCGCCAGACAATCTCCACCTGGCCCGAACAATGTACGCTCATTGGGCTCGCACATCCGGCTCCTCCTCCACGTCCTTGTCCTCCAGCTCTAGTGTCGCCACTCGCTCATCTGTTGCCGTCTTCGCCCAGGCGTACTCCACCACTCGGGTACCTTCTCCTTCACCTCCTCCACTGTTCCCCTGAGATTGGCCTCCTCTGTACAGTACCCCTACGTGTGTTGGACCTCCTTCCTCTTACCTACACCGCATCGTCGCAGTTCCCTCCTTCCTCCGGCACATCTACTCCTGCACATCTACTCCGGAGTCCATTGACGGTGATGAAGAGTGCCAGCTTCAGTAGTCCCTCCTTCAACTTATTTGCATCCACGATCGGGGAGGTGAGATTGTTGCATCGCTGGCCAAAGTCTTGTTTGTCAGATTGACACTGTCCATTGTGGGGACCCCATGGTCACGTCCTGGGCTTCTTGTGTGGGTCTATCTAGTGGATTGAGCAATGTTAGCCCGTCAATCTACCTCATTTTATCTCAGTATGTGTGTCGCCTCTTTCACCTGTATCCACCATGGGTACTGTCGCGACCTCTGGTGTCTCATCCTCTGTGCACGTCTCTGGTGGTTTTTGGATCCTTGACTTCAAGGAAAATCATCACATAACATCTGTCCATTCTTCGTTTGTGGCCCCATCAGGTCTGTTTGTTTTGTTCGTACTGGGTCAAGTCAACTGCTCCCCGTCCAAGGTGTTGGTGTTGTGCAATTTGTTGGTCCCAATGGTGTCTAGTACATGCCTGATGTTTTGTATGTGCTTTCCTTGGAGCTGAGCCTGTTGTTAGTGCCTTCTCTAGACGATCAAGGTATGGCACTATTTTTATTCGTCCATCTAGACGTGCTATCTTGCATGGCATGAAGTGTGAAAAACTCTATCGTGTGCCCTTACATGCCTCATCCGCCCCTGTGTCTGGCACCACTCTCGCACAACTTGCCCCTTCACTTTCGCATGACCTTGCGCACCTCTTCCATCATCACCTTGGTCACGTTCACACTGATCCCAATCACAACATGCTCAGCCTCCAGCCTGCTATTGGTCTCTCACCCTCTAGCCTCCCTTCCCCTTACCCCGCTGACAGTCTCCAATACGACCAAGGGAAATTGCATCGCTGGCCTTTTTCTTCCTCTGAGTCTCAGACACTTCATCCTCTTGATTGTGTTTATGCGGACGTCATGGGCCCATTGCCTCAGAACCTCCTGGGTGACATTGGTTACTATGTCCTGTGCCTAACAGATCACTTCTCTTACTTCCGGTGGGTGTTCTCTCTTTGTCAAAAGACCACCGTATGTTCAGTCATTGAATCCTAGCCTGTTCAGGCTGAGCATTCCTGTCAGCGGTCCTTGCGTGTCTTTCGTAGAGACCATGACGGTCATTTCTTTGGACCTACTGCCCGTCTTCTTAAATCCCACAAGATGTGTCTGGGGACTTGTACTCCCTACACACCCTAGAAAATTGGTGTCTCTAAGCGCTAGAATTGGACCCTTGCTGACAGTGTTCGTACACTCCTGTCAGAATCTGGCCTGCCGCCGCTCTTTGCTTTCAAGGCCATGCGCTACATGAACTGGGTCTGAAATCGTGTCCTGCGCGGTCCTCTCCCTCGCACCGTCACACCTTTTGAACGCTGGCATGGCCATCGCACTGACCTTTGTCTGGCTTGGGTCTGGGGTAGAATTCCGACCGTCTAGCTCTCGGAGGACCATCGTGACGGAAAGATTTCCCCACGTGGCTGCCTGTCCCCCTTCCTTAGTGTGTCTACATAGCTTAAGGCCTGGCGCTTCTTGGTTCCTGTTTGTCAGCATGTCGTCAAGCCCCGTGATTCCCTATTCTTTGATTCTGCCTTCCTTTGTGATCTCAGTTGTCTGTCCCCTGCCTCCTCTCTTCTGCCTCTCACTTAGATAAGGAGGGATGTCGGTCCTACCACTCCGGCAATCCCTGCTGCTCCTGTGCCGCATCTCTCACCCTCGTTGCAGTCATTGTCGTCTTCTCATGTGCCTTGTCTACCCACATCATCCAGCATATCTTCTGCCACATCGTCCTCCCCTGTCACACACACAATTAAGTCTGCCCGGGTCCCTTTCTCCTAGCCCCGTCCAGCCCAGTCATGCCCACTGTGGCTGATTCACCTGTCTCATCTGCAGTTCATGTCAATGATCCACTTCAGACTGCTACCTCAAGTCCTACTCCTGTCTCCCCGTTCATCCGCGGTGGATCCCTTTGTGTACTCTCTCAGTGCTCTAGCACCGCTACAGCCTCTGCATGTCCTCCTCAGCCTCACATGGAGAAGTCTCCTGTCCTGTCCACTGACGCGGACGTGTTATGCTTGGCCAATTGGATTGTCCATCCCAGTTCCGTCCTTGGCTACACAATGATAGCCTCAGAACATGCGTGAGCTTGAGACATGGCTGTCTTGAGAAGCGTCGCCGAGTGTCACGGCATGACGGCTACCACGGTCTTACCGCCTGAGCCGGCCACGGTTGGTCAGGCGCGCACATCCTCCAATGCTTAGCAGTAAGAGTTTGTCATGAGTAATGAGCTCAACGCCCTTGATGACCATGTTGTTTATGAGCTGGTCGATCTACCGGGACATCGATGCCCATCAGATACTTTGCCAAAAGTACAAGCCTAACAGTACACTCATCAAGTCAAGGTAAGACTCATGGAAAACGGGTTCTCCCAGGTCCCAGACATAGATTTTGACGAGACGTTAGCACCAGTCAAACGACACACTACAGCCAAAGCACTGTTGAGCCTTGTGGTCCACCATGACTGGGAGCTAGAAAATATGGACGTGAACAATGTGTTCCTACACGAACAATTGGATGAGGAGATTTACATGGTCTAGCCTCCCACATTCTCTGATGGCACGAACCAAGTCTGGCAATTGCACAAGGCTCTCTATTGCCTAAAAGCGTCACCTTGGTACTGGAACCAAGAGATCACATCCTCTCTTGAGAAAGGCGGTTATTGATGCAGCACAGTTCATCACCCTTTTTCACCCTGCCTTCTGTCCCGTTTGTGTCTGTCTTTGTCTATGTGGACTACTTGTAAATAGCATCGCCCATTCAGGATGCCGTCAAGTCAGTGAAAAGCCTCTTGTAGTCCACGTACAAGATGAAACACCTAGGAACCGCTTGAGTCTTCTTAGGCATGGAGCTTGAGTGCGATCTCTGTCGTCGCACTCTCCACTTCCACCAGGCTTTGTGTGGTCACGTCCTCGGGGGGCGCTTCACTTCCATGCTTGGATCCACACCCACAGCGTCGACACCTATGACCCCAGCTGGACAGAGGCTGTTGAAGACACTGGGTGTGTCTAAGCTGGGGGGGGGCAGTCGATGTGACGGACTACCTTCGTGTCGTCGGGCCACTCATGTACCTAGCGATGAAGACCAGGGTGGATGTTGCCTTCTCTATGATATTCTGGCATGGTTCTTTTCGTGTCCTAGGGCACGATACATGGAGGCCGCCTTGCATGTCGTTAGTACACCCTCTCCACTGCCTGGACTTGCCTCTGTTATCAGGTACAGCCGTCAGTGGTGGTTGATGGATACATTGTCAATGACTGGGCCCATGATGCCGATGCTCACAACCATATAGGCTACATCTTCCTTATTGGTGGGACGGGCGTGTCTTGGAAGAGTGGCAAGCAAGAGTGTGTGGCATGCAGCTCTAGTGAGGTGGAGCATGTTGCTTTTAGCATAGGTACCTATGAGAATTTCTGGTTTTGTCGCATGTTGCAACAGCTTTGCGTCCCCATCCCCTGAATCACACTGCGTTATGACAATCAAAGCACTAAGGCCATTGCTGAATATGATGGTATTCTTCACACACGCACAAAGCACATCAATGTGGACCATTAGTTTGTGCCTGAGAGAGTGGTTGCAGGTGATGTCCAGATTGTCTGGGTCAACATGCGACAGCAGCGAGCTGATTTCCTCACAAAGACACTTACCAGCAACGTCTTCAAGGTTTTGGTTTATGTGTCAGTTTTAAGTGGTGACCTCTAGCCTCATTGCACACACAGTTCACTTGTGCAGGTAACTGACCTGTGAAGAGGCAACGCTCCATACTGGACACTTGTGATGGCGGTGCTCCCACCGGGTCAACTCCTTTGGCCAAGAGACCAGCAGGCTTCACCGTGCTTGCATGTTCTCATGTCTTAGTGACACGCATCATCGCTTACTTGCGTGCTTGGCATAGACTAAGTCAGGTCCTGGATCAAGTCTAGTTTCTGCAGGCTGTTTGCTGGAATACTCAGGGCTAAGATATCCTCAATGGCAATGGGCGGTGGTTCAAACCACCCACCCTGAGGGGAGTGAGCAAAAGCAAGCTCGTTGCCCGCTCGCTCGCTCTTGCTTGGAAGACTACACTCGTCTGTGACCAGGTTTTTTCCCGAACTGTTGTTGCTCGCTACTCGCTTGCTTGCAACCTTGGACACTCTCATTGCGCCACGGCTCTACACATTTTCTTGTGCACACTTGATCCCTTGCTTCAACGTGATCCATGCCCAGCTACTGGTATCAAAGCGTATCATGAGGATAGCCTAAGAGCAATGATCCGACCTGTAGATCCCTTCCTTCCGCCGTTGCCGGCTCCATTTCTGCCGCTGCCATTGCTGCTACCGCTGCACATCTGGATGTCTCACCTCCGCAAGCGCCGGCCAAGCTACTCTCCGCCACTCACGTGCTAGATCCATTGACTAAGTGGTGTTTGCGGGCAACGTTGCGGCTCCCACCGCTGCACCACATACCACCAAAGCCATGCTTGAGCCACTGCTTAAGGTCAGCTGTGGCCTCAGTTCCAGGCTTCCCTGCAACTCCAGTAGCAGGTATCACAGCAGAAATTGTATCTTCAGCGGCTATGGCCACAACACCCCCGCTCGGCGGGGGTGTTGTGGTATACTGTAGCTGACGTAACCAGCTCCACACCTACTGTACTCCAGGGCAGTCGCAGTGGCAACCTTGGTGGAGGTCGGATCCTATGCAGCCGCCTACCTGACAGCCGTACCACATCCTGGACACCGACCGCCATCCCCAGGTGTACAGTGCCGCATTAGTTGTGCCACCCGGAACACTGGCCTACCACGAAACTGCCGGTCCACTACCTCTTGGACCATACTACAAGGGGCAGCCAATGCACCGCCGCTCTTGCTCGCACTCTCGCTTGCATCAAGGTGGGGGAAGCAACACCGCACCCGGGTCCTCCCCAGCTCAACCCAAGGGAACGATGTGTCACACTTTGGTAAGCGTCTCCCCCCCGGCCCCTCTTGAAGTAGACCCTCATCCACCACAGATTGCTGCTGAGAAAATCACTGTCACTCATCTGTGGGCGGCGTTTGTGGAGGACATCACTGTCCTCTCGGACACACTCATGCGTACAGGCGCCTCAGTTAGAGAAGTCGCAGCAGCAGCAGCCGCATGTACGTTTGCAGTAGCAGCCAGGGCTGCGCGTGCACCCGCCGCTACATCAGCTAGCAGGGAAACTGAAGCCTACACTGAGACAGCAATGATTGTTGGTCCCTTTGCCATAGCAACTGTAGACAACAGGCATGCGTCTTGCAGCAGCTGCATCCACCATCGCATCAGCTATCGCATCAGCAGCATTTGCCACAACAGCTACAGCATCATCGATCCACACCTCCACGACTACAGCTGTGATATCTGCGTCGTCATCTCCATCGGCCGTCTCCAGCATCGTCACAGCCCTTATCTCCATCACAACTTTCCTTACCACGCTAGGCGCCACGTATGTCACAAGCACTCTTGCCCTTGTAGTCACAGTTGCTACTACAGTCTCCATCCTGGCTGCAGCCTTTGTTGCTAATGTGGCCCCATTTCATTCATTTCTATGCAGCCTGTTTCCTCCCGCAGCCTTGTGAGGTGCCTATTCTCTTGTCTCTGTGCTTCTTGCCTCTTGTCTCTCCTCTCCTTGCGCTTGCTTGTCCTGTCTGACATGGGTTCGGTTGTCCTACAGCACTTCTCGTACGTGCCGAAGGCACTCCCATTTTTCCCACGTCCACTGGGACGGGAGAATTTCTGCCGAATTTTTTTCAGCAAAGCCCCATAGTCGTCACCATGCCTGGTGACAACTATGGGGCTGCCTTTGAGCCTACTATTGGTCCGCCTGTTGCCATTCCCGTCTCTCAACATGTCAGCATGACTTCTTCTCCCAACCACCTATCCTTGCCACTAAGTTAGTCTTCTCCTCTTGGGAGACTCACTTCAGCACCTGGGCTCCGGGAGAACGCCTGTGGCAGTACTATTTCCCAGCAGTCCCGCCTTTCACGCCTGTCGCTGACGAGTCCGCTCGTGTTGTCTGTACTCTCATCGCTGCTGTACCAGAAACGCCTGTCGATGATGTTGGCACATAGAATGTTGATCATGTCGCATAACGTCTGGCTGACCCCATTGGCGCTTACACAATGTTTCGTCGTCGCACTACTTTCACTCGTCAGGCTGCTCAAAGTACGCTCACCATTCAATTCAACACGCTCCTAATGCGTGTGTACGAGTCGGCTGATGCATACAAGGCACGCGAGCTCAATTTGCTCTGTGATCTTGGCGACGCTACACTAGGGCAAGTGTGGGCGGTGCTTACCATAGTCAATGGGTTAATTCCTGAGCTGTCTGACCTCCTTCTTAATGTCAAAGCAGATGAGATGCAACGTCTTGCATCCGAACCTGTCCCACCGCGGTGCCCACCTGGTGTTGGCGCCCTCTGGGACTAAACTTCCGAGCAACTTGCTACATGGTGGACCAGCCTTCAGAATAAATGCCTTCATCGTTATGTCGTCACAGGATTTGCCACTGTCACCACCTCCTCCTCTCCTTCTTCTTCCAATGCCACCTTCACCTCTATCTCTTCTTCCTCTTCAATGTATACAACCACCGCCCTTGCTTTTCAGGGCCGTGGACGTGGTTGGAGCAAGGGGAAAGGCAAGGAGAAACCTGCTGACTCCGTCTCATTTTGTGTGCCAGGCGAGGTGGTGTGCTAGAATCGTGGATCTTCCAAGCATTCTGCTCATAAGTATCCTGCACCACCGGATGACTTATGCCTTGCACGCGTTATCTGTGCCCACTGGGCATGTTCTGGCGACTCCACCTCGTTTACAGCCAGTTCCGACTCCGACTCCAACACATCAACTCGGCCCACCGGTTCCTCCAAAGGTGTCAAGTGCGACAAGCTTAACAGTGTTCCCTTGCTTGAGCCTTCTGCCTCCTCTGTTGGCTCCTCTCTTGTCCATGTTGCTCCTCTCTTGCCTAACCATGTTCAGCTCTTGCATCGCCGTCTTGGCCATGTTCACACTGATGTTATCACCAGCATGCTTGGCCTCCACCACGCTCTTGGTCTGTCACCGTCCACCTTCCCGTCCCCTTGTCCCTCTGGTTGTCTTGACTGTGCCCAAGGCAAGATGCATCGCTCTCCCTTTGCCTCCTCTGACTCCCAGTCATCCCACCCCCTTGACCTTGTCCACGCTGATATCGTGGGTCCTCTTCCCCATGAATTTCTTGGGGGTGCTGGACAGTACATTGTGTGCTTGACTGATGGCTTCTCTCGTTTTTGCTGAATCTTAGCCCTTTGACAGAGAATGATGTTTTTACGGTTCTTGACTCTTGGTTGCTGCAAGCTAAACGGTCGTGTCAGCGGTCCCTGCGTGTCTTTTGCAATGACCGGGACGGTGAGTTCCTTGGTCCCACCGCTCGTCTTCTCAAGTTCAAAGGGATATGACTGGACACCTCCACTCCCTACACATCCCAAAAAACGGTATCTCTAAACACTAGAATCAGACTGAAGCCAATGGCGTCCGCACTCTTTTGCCTAATTCCGGTCTCTCCCCTCTCTTCGCCTTTGAAGCGATGAGTTACATGACTTGGGTCTAGAACCATGTTCCCCATGTTCCCCTCCCTTGAACTATCACCCCATTCAAGCGCTGGTACGACACTCGTGCAAATCTCTGCCTCGCTCGTGTTTGGGGTAGCATTGTATATGTCTGGCTTCCCGAGGACCTTTGCGGTGGGACGCTCTCCCCACGTGGATGCCCTTGTTCCTTTGTAGTTGTCTCAGCCTAGTCGAAGGCCTAGCGCTTCTGGGATCCGGAGGGCCAGCAATTTGTTGAGTCTCGTGACGCCCTATTCTTTGAGTCCATCTTTCTTCACGACCTGCGTTGTCCTTTGCCCCCTACTTCCCTTCTGCCGTTCTCTCGGTTGCGAGAGGAGGTCGGTCCTGCGGTCCTTGCTTTCCTAGTCCTTCCTGCTTTCTTGTCTCCGCAACCTTCACCCTCATCACATCCCCAGGTTCCAAACACAGTGCCTACACGTTCCTTTGAGCCTCTTCAGGCCCTGTCGTCCAGCACTCCCAATACCCCTATCTTTTTCTCCCCTCTTGTTCCTTCTGATTCCGTGTTTCCTGAGAACTCCTCTGCGACGCCTTTGACCGTGCCCAATCTGCCGGCCCCTACCATCACTACTCCTGATGTTCCCCCCAGTCCTGCACCCATCTCGCCCTTTGTCCGTGGCAAATGCCTCCGCGCTCTTCCTACTTGCTCCTCCAATGTCTCGGCGACCCACTCCCGATCGTTGCAGTCTCACCCTGAGCAGTCACCAGCGTTGCCAACCGGTATGGATGCCTTGGGTCTTGCCACATGGGTTGTCCACCCCAGCTCTACCCTCGGGTTTGTGCTGCTCGTTATGGAGCATGAGAAAGCTCTGAAAGCTACCATTCTTGGCAGTGTAGCAGAGGGTCATGCCACTGCTGCTACGTCGCCCTCGTCGCCTGATCCCTCCACAGTCCAACAGGCATGTGCCGCACCCAACTCACAGTAGTGGACGGCTGCCATGGGGGATGAGCTTAGGGCTTTAGACGATCATTTCGTGTACGAGCTGGTGGATCTACCGCCGGGCCGCAAGGCCATTGATGCACGATGGGTTTTCTAGCTGAAGTACAAGCCCATTGGCGATCTCAACAAATACAAGGCACGTCTTCCTGCAAATGTGTTTTTCCAAGTTTCCAGTGTTGACTTCAATGAGAATTTTGCTCCCGTCAGACGCTACACCACTGCTCAAGCTGTTCTTACTCTCATCGCACATCATGACTGGGAGCTCGAGCAGATAGAAATCAACAAATCCTTTCTGAACTGATGGTTGGATGAGGGGATCTACATGGTCCAACCTGCAGTGTTTGCAGACGCCAATGACAGAGTCTGGAGACTGCGCAACACCCTCTATGGCCTAAAGCAGTCTCTGAGGTGTTGCAACCAGGCAATCACCTCAACACTCGAGAAGAGAGGGTATCAACGGAGCATAGTTTATCCTTCACTCTTTGTCACCCCAGCATCAGCACCTTTTGCCGCCATCCTCGTCTATGTTGACGACTTGATGATCGCGTCCTTGAGTCGAGAGGCAGTGGCGTCTGTTAACTCCGTGCTGCAGTCAAAGTATAAGGTGAAATACCTGGGTCCAGCTCGTGTCTTTCTAGGCATGGAGCTTGAGCGTGAACGTGCTCGTCGCGTTCTTCACGTTCACTAGGCTGCATACGTCAGGAGCATGGGGGAGTGCTTTGCCCCCTTCCTCGAGTCCACGCCCACTGCTTCAACACCAGTGACAACAGCCGAACAGTGACTCTTGAAGACAATGGAAGTCTCAAAGCTGGGGGAGCCAGTAGATGTGACGGATAAACTGTGAGTGATAGGGTCTCTGATGTACCTGGCCACCACCACGCGAGGAGACATTGCCTTTTCTGTGAAATTTCTTGCCCAGTTCTCACAGTGCCAAAGACTACGATACATGGGGGTAGCATTGTGTGTCATCAGGTATGCCCTCTCCATGTCTCGTGTTGGTCTCTATTACCGAGCACATCCGTCACTGACAATGATTAGACGCGTGATGTAAATGCTCATTGTCGCGTTGCCTATAACTTCCTAGCTGGGGGGACAACAATGTCATGGAAAAGGGGCAAGCAAGGTTGTATTGTGTGTAGCTCCACTGAGGCTGATTATGTTGCTCTTGGCACAAAAACGTGTGAGAGTTTCTGATTGTATTACCTGTCACAAAAAATTCGTGCCCCCATCTGTTGTATCACTCCGTGCTGTGAAAATCAAAGCACGAAGTCAATCGCTGAGCACGATGGCATGCATCACACTTGCACAAAGCATATCAATGTTGCAAACCACTTTCTACATGAGCGTGTGGCTACAGGCGATGTCCAAATCGTGTGGGTTGACCCCAGACAACATTGAGTTGATTTCCTCACAAAGGCAGCAAGTAGTGACGTCTTCAAAGCAGCAACTCCTTTGGCCAAGAGCCCAGCAGGCTTCACAGTGCTTGCATGTTCTCATGTATCAGTGGCACGCATCATCGCTTACTTGCATGCTTGGTATAGACTAAGTCAGGTCCTGGATCAAGTTTAGTTTCTGCATGTTGTTTGCTAGGATACTCAGGGTGGAGATATTGTAGTGGGTGGTGGTTTGAACCACAGACCCCAAGGGGAGCGAGCAAAAGCGAGCTCGTTGCCCTCTTGCTCGATCATCTGTGCCTAGGTTTTATCTCTATCGTTGCTCGCTACTCCCTTGCTTGCAACCTTGCGCACTCTCATTGAGCCAAGGCTCTACACATCTTTTACTGCCACACTTGCTCCCTTGCTTCGACGTGATCCATGTCCAGCTACACAAGGCAGTTGTGCATGCTGTTTGTCTGTTGTGTCTACATGATGCTCCTCGGTGAGCAGTCACTTTGTGTGTGTGTTTAGTTATGTGTCCCGTCTAGTGACGCTCGTGTGTACTTGTGAGACTGTGCTTGTGTGCGACTCTAGTGGATCATGGAGGACTGTTGGTTTCTGTACCACAGACACGTTGTGACCTCTGGCCTCGTTGCACACTCACCACATTGATGCATGTGAATGGCTTTGAAGGAGCACTGCCGTTGGCTCCACCACCTCTAGGATGATGCCATGTGAATGGAGATCCCGAGACACTCAGCAACTCTTGATTATTCAGCAGCCTGTAAAACTTTGGCATGGCTGTTTCGCACATTGGTTTTACAATTGATCTTGTCTAGGAATTCTGTTGCTGGGTTGTTTTGCCCAGGCTGCATACTACCATAGAATAGTTGACAGCATGCTCACAGGTTTATTTCACAAGCCCAAGGCCTGGGTTCGACTCCGGGCATGGCATGGATAGCGAGCGAGGGTGAGCTCACCGCTCACCCACTCGCTTCCACATTTTCGTGCTACGAGCACCTAGGCAATTTCTTACTCACTTTCTCTCGCTTGCTTTTTCACGCTCCTGCTGTGACGCAAGATCTCTATGCATGGTGTTCTACCTCTCTTGGGTTCTCCTAACACTGTTACTTGCATTCTCTCCCATACGCTAGTGTACACCATCCTCTGTTGTGGTGTGATTCGTCCCCATCTCTTTGTACAGCTTACTGTTATTGGTTTCTGTGGCTTCCACCCGTCACGATGGACGCCGATGGATTACCCATATACCCCACGTTGGTGGTATATGGTAGAGCGTGACAACACGACAGGCGTCCGGAGTGTCCCGAGACTTCCCGGACACCTACGACAGCGCCGGCGAGACGCAGACGATGCCTTCCGGCAACCCTATTGGCTTGTTGGGAGCTAGGAGATTTTTCTCGGTGGGTTGAGACCCGCGCACTCGGAGGACTGTACCGGTGGGACGAGGAGATCCGATCGTTGTAGTAGTGCTTTCGATGTTCGGAAAGCCGTTTGTGGTATCAGGTTACTCATTTAGAGTGATTCTAGCAGTGATTCTATTCTCTCGGTGGACGAGACGTCACCACTCGACGAGCTATTCCGGTGCCTCAAGGAGACCACCTTTGTTGTTCATGTGGTATGTATAGTGTGCTCTCCTCACTGACTCGTTTGGGCTCAGCGGGGGTGACGGGGCCCGGTGCGGCTAGCTGCCGGTGCCCCTATATAAGCCCGCTAGGGGGCTCATTTTCAATCTCTCCCTGTTCTTTCATATTATGCGTTCCACACTAAGCAAATTCTTGTCGTTTTGCATTGCACTTACATACAGAGCTCATGTTCATGTTTGCATGGACCTGCATGCCCTAATTCAATTCCAACTACAGTCACCACTCGGTCGTGTCCATGCTCGTGCAGATCCCTGATGCGACCTAGCTGGCGCCGGAGCATTGATGGCTGGTGGCTCCACCCATCAGCAGCTGCCACATAGCTACCACAACGTCCTGGGTGCTTGCTACGATGCTCAGCAGCTTTTTTGTAGTCGCTAGAGTTTTCTCGGTGGACTAGCTTCTGAGCCTGATTTGCATGTTTTGCATTGTCTCTCCGCTAATCAATGCCAACCTTGTGTGTGTGACCAGTCGTAACGTCTGGCTTGACTGGAAACTGTGATAGAGCGCATGTTGGAGCAGTAGCGTTGTTGATGCAGCGTGAGGGCTTCCACGCTCGTTGCTTAGTCTGCTGCCCTCTCAGTCTGCTGTTGTAGAGTCTAGGTCTGAGAGCTCTAGCTTTGTTACTCAGAAATGTGCACGGCAATGTTAGCGCCAGAAAGCAGCTGAAAACTGGAGAAACTGATTAGGAATCAAGAATGGCCACAAAGGGGATAGAGGGTGGAGTGACAAAGAGAGAAGGAACCACCGTACTACGTCGGTAGCCTCCCTTTTCAAGAGTGGAGGTGATTTCTTCCTTCTAGCATTGAGGCGACTGCTTCAGGCCGTAGAGGGCCTTTGGCAGTCGCCAGACTCGGTCAGTGCCATCGAAGAAGCCAGGTGGCTGGACCATGTAAATCTCCTCATCAAACTGTCCATGGAGGAACTCATTGTTCACATCCATCTACTCCAGCTCCCAGTCGTGGTGGGCCACAAGACTCAACAGTGCTCTAGCTGTGGTGTATCGCCCGGCTGGTGCAAACGTCTCATGAAAGTCAATGCCTGGGACTTGGAAAAACCCTTTAGCTGTGAGGCACGCCTTGTACTTTTCGAGTGCACCATTCGGCTTGTACTTGCGCCGAAAGACACAACGAGCATCGATTGCTTTGCGCCCGAGTGGCAGATCGACAAGCTCATACACCGCATGATCATCAAGGGCATTGAGCTCAGCACGCATTGTAGCCTCCCACTGCTGTGCATCGGAGGCTGCACGTGCTTGGCGCACCGTAGTTGGTTCACGTGGCAATAAAGTGGTGGCCGACATGGCATGAGACTCGGCCACGCTACTCAAGACAGCAGCTTCCAAGGCTCGCTCGTGCTCCAAGCAAAGGAGCGCGTAGCCAAGGGCAAAACTAGGGTGGACGACCCCAGTAGCCAAGCCGAGCGCGTCCATGCCAGTAGGGTGAACAGGACAGTGTGTCGTCTGGGACTGAGGAGGGCGGGCTGACGTAGTGGAGGTGCTAGAGCGGTTTGGGAGCGCATGGAGATGCCCCCCCCGGACAAAAGGTGAGACAGGAGCAGTAACAGTGGTAGCATGCAGAGGCCGGTCAGACACCCAAATGGGAGAGGCCGCGAGTGCAGTGGGAACCGG
Source organism: Penium margaritaceum (assembly GCA_023375785.1). Taxonomy (NCBI): domain Eukaryota; kingdom Viridiplantae; phylum Streptophyta; class Zygnematophyceae; order Desmidiales; family Peniaceae; genus Penium; species Penium margaritaceum. The sequence continues at coordinate 108,871 of SZWC01005988.1, read as the reverse complement.
GGGTGTGACTAGGCTGGACGACATAGTGGGAGGCAAGGCAGACTAGGGAGAGTCGGCGACCGGGGAGGACGGTACAACGGAGGAACTGGACGGAGATGATACGTCGGGGGAAGAGAACGTAGAGAAGGTAGGGATAGACCAGGATGACAAGGACTAAAATGAGGATGAGAGTTGCAGTGCAGCAACAGAGACTGCCAGAGCGGCAGGACCGACATCCCCCCTCAGCCAAGAGAGAGGCAGGAGGGAGGAGTCTGGGGACAGGCGACCGAGATCCTGAAGGAAGGTCGACTCAAAAAACAAAGCGTCTCGAGACTCAACGACACGTTGGTGGACAAGGTCCCAGAAACGCCACGCTTTGGACTGCGCGGACACCTCGAGAAAGGGGCACAGACGACCGCGAGGGGACAGTTTCCCATCACGGAGATCCTCGGGCAGCCAGACAGAAGCGATACTACCCCAGATCCGACCCAGACGAAGATCGGCCGGATGACTAATGTCAGCGCTCAAACAGGGTGACAATCTGGAGGAGGGGGCCGTGAGGAACACGGTTCCATACCCACGTCATGTAGCACATAGCCTCGAAGGCAAAGAGGGGCGGCAGACCAGACTCAGACAAGAGCGTGCGGATACCTTCGGCAAGCGTTTGGTTCCAATGCTCAGAGACACCGTTCTGTTGAGGTGTGTACGGAGCTGATGTCTCCAAACACATCCCACGAGACTCGAGAAGACGAGCAGTGGGACCAAGGAGTTTGCCACCACGGTCGCTGCAGACGACGCGTAGCGACCGTCGACAGGCACGCTCGTCCTGAACAAGCCAAGACTCAACGATGGAACAAACATCGCTCTTCTGACGGAGCGAGAACACCCAGAGAAAGCGAGAAAAGTCATCGGTAAGACATAAGGCGTAGCAACCCACGTCACCAAGGAGGTCATGAGGTAGAGGCTACATGACATCTGCATGAACACGATCAAGGGGATGGGTAGAGTGAGACTCGGAAGGAGAGAAGGGAGAGCAATGCATCTTCCCTTGCGTACAGTCAAGACAATCAGTAGGACAAGGGGCAGGGAAGCTAGAGGGTGAGAGGCCGAGAGCAGGCTGGAGACAAAGCATGCTATGAATGGCATCAGTGTGGATATGACCAACGTGACGATGCAAGAGCCGAACAAGGTCATGAGCAAGAGAAGGCCCAACGTGAGCAAGGGCGACACTAATGGCAGGAGTGGAGGGGGCATGCAAGGGAACACGATAGAGTTTGCCGCACTTAACACCACGGAGAACAGTACGGTGGGAGGAACGAATGGAGACAGTGCCAACACCACAGCCAGTAGTGAAGTCCATACCTTGATCATCTAGGGATGGCACAGACAGCAGGCTGAGCTCCAACAAAGGCACATATAGAACGTCAGGCACGTACAGAGCACCATTGGGTCCAACAAAGCGCACGACGCCCACACCCTGAACCGGCAGCAACTGACTAGACCCGGTAAAAACAAAGCGGAAAGAACGCACTTGACCTAATGAGACAAACGAGGACCGCACGGACGTCATGTGGTGGGTCGCCCCAGAGTCAAGGACCCAGCGGCCCCTTGACACACACACAGAGGGCAGCACACTGGTCGTGGCGTCAGTGCCAACTGAGGACGGAGACAAGGTACGAAGGGAGAGACAACGAGGAAGGAAGTCTGACTGCCAACGCTCAATCCACGGAACAGACTCACACAATGCACCCTGAACGTAACCAGGAGGATCCCCACAAAGAACACCGTCAGTCTGACACACAGGACCTCTAGCCAGCGATACAACACCATCACCTCCCTCATCGCGAAGGCGAAGAAGCTGAAGGAGGGACTGCTCAAGGTGGCGCTCCAGATCACCGCGATCACTATCCATAAATGCCGGCGGAGCTAGTGTAGACGCGCCGGAGGAAGGCAGGAACCACGTTGGAGCGGTGTAGGCAGAGGACGGGGGACCAGCATATGCAGGGGTTCCGTAAGGAGGTGGCTAGCCCCAAGGGTAGGGGCCAGGCGACGGAAGATAAGGCATGCCGGAGGCAGCGTGAGCCTGAGCCGGAGGTGGGGCAGAAGAGCGCGATGGCGAGGGTGCAGAGGAGGAGCCGGGGGTGCGAGCCCAGTGAGCGCGCATGGCCCGGGCAAGGCAGAGGTCATCCGGAGGAGCAGGGCAAGTACGAGCAGAGTGCTCAATAGAGCCACAGTTCCAACACACGACTGCGCCTGGAACCCGCGAGGAAGCGGCAGTACCCTTGTCCTTGCCCTTGCCCTTGCCCTTCCCCTTGCCCTTGCCATGACCCTGGGAAGCGAGGACAGTGGCAGAAGAGGACGAGGAAGAGGTGGCGGAGGCAGGGGAAGATGCAGCAGAAGAGGAGGAGGGTGCAACCGTAGTGGTGAGCACAGCAACACCCAAGACGGAAGAACGATGGAGGCGCTTAATCTAAAGACTGGTCCACCAGGCAGGAAGGCGCTCGGACGTAAACTCCCAGAGAGCACCGACTCCAGGTGGCCACCTGGGCGGGACCGGATGTGAAGCAAGGCACTGCAGCTCATCAGCTTTGACGTTGCGATGGAGATCGGACAGCTCGGGAATGAGCCCATTGACCATGGTCAGAACGGCGGTGAGCTGACTAGGTGTTGTGTCGTCAAGCTCACGAAGGAGTTTGAGACCGCGAGCCCAATGAGCATCAGCGGTCTCATCAGGACGCATGAGGAGCGTGTTGAATTGGACCGTAAGTGCGCTCTAAGCGGCTTGGCCAGTGATGGTGGTATGACGACGCAGCAAGGCGTATGCGCCAATGGGGTCAGCAGGGCGCTGGGCAGTAGGGTCAACATTGTAAGTGCCAACATCATCAATCAGCGTTTCAGGGGCAGCGGCAATGAGAGCGCGGACAGCACAGGCAGACTCAGCAGCACGCGGCCTAAAAGGAGCAACAGCGGGGGAGTAGTACTCCCACAACTGCACTCCTTGAGCCCAGGCGCTGAAGTGTACCTCCCAGGAGGAGAAGACGAGCCCAGAGGTAAGTGCAGGGGATTGAGAAAAGAAGTCATGCTGGCGAGGCCCTAGAAGAGTGGCAGCAGCAGCAATGGATGCATCAAAGGCGGTGCTAAAAGAAGAAGAGGTGCCTGCAGTTGGAGTGGGGTTGGTTGCGGCAAACGCACCGAGGAGGCGACGCAGCACAATGGCGGCGACCTCATCAACAAAGGCGGCGCGATTGTCCTCAACGAGCTTGACACAGTCCTCAGCTTCTTGCTGAGCCTCGCAAGCGAGGACCAGCTGGCGCTGAAGAGTCGCTATGACTGACTCGTCGTGACCAGGCATGCTGACGACGGAGGTGAGGAGATGCAAGGAAGCTTCCTAGCAACACTCCCATTGACCAGGCGTCAGTGCCTCATCAGACGATGACGACAGTCACAAGTCGTACACGCAATGGCAAGAGTTTGGCTAGGGGACACAAGGCAAAGTGTCTGAATGCTTCAATAGCATTTGCAGAGAGGTATGACAAATGACAGGTCCATGGCATAAATACCTGCCGCGGCGCACAGCAGGTGTCGCATGCGGCGGTCCAAGAGCTGTCCTAAAACCGGCCCCAAAACCATTGTTTTGGCCATAACTCTGCGCACACATGTCAGAATGCTACGCTGTCTGAACCTATACGTGCAGGATCACAAGAAAGACACTACGACTTGTCACATACATGCATCCATCATCAGACGGTGGACACACAATGCAAAAACATGCAAATCGGGCTCATGGCCAGTCCGTCAAAAAACTCCTGCAAGCTGTAGAAAAAATAGCAGGGAGTCCCGGCAGTGTCCGGGGCTCTGGAATGGTAGTCGGCCAGCTCCAAGCTGGTAGTCCGCCGCCAGTCGTCGCACCGGTGTCACCAGGACCCGCCTCAAGGATCTGCACGAGTATGGACACGGCCAAGTGGTCACAGTAGACTGTACACGAACGTCACAAATCACAATACTCCCCCATGACCCGATGGTACGCATGTCCATACACGTGCAGCACCGGTACAAGTACAATAGTGAGTGTGAAACAGATGAGACACAAACACACATCCCACACTCAACCACCCTTAGGCATGGGGCGAGGCCCGATGGAATGCATGGCCACCAGGAACTTTCTACGAGCTAGTGCATTCGTCAAGAAATCAGCACACTGCATGTTGGTGCCCACCCACATGAAGGAGATCACGTGTCGCTCCACCAGATCACACACAAAGTGATGCTCAACAGCAATGTGCTTCGTGCAAGCGTGAAAGACACTGGAGTTCTCCGCAATGGCGAGAGCACTCTGGTTATTGAAACGAAACACAATGGCGGGTACTGACTGACCAAGCTCAAGAAACAGGCACTGTAGCCATACCGCCTCAGCAGCCCCTGCGCCCAAAGCAACGTACTCTGCCTCCGACGAGCTATGTGCGATGCAGCCCTGCTTCTCGCTACGCCAAGACATAGTGGTATTGCCGAGCAGGAACACGTAACTAGTATGGCTACGTCCATCTGGGCTCCAGGCCCAGTCGCTGACAGTGTAGCCGTCAAGGACCATCAAACACTGCCGACGAAAGCAGAATCCGAGGTACGGCGTGGAGACCACGTACCGCACCACTCGCACAGCCGCGTGAAGGGCTCTGGCACGGGGAGCTTCCGAGAATTGAGCGAGGAGCTTGACAGCAAAAGCGATGTCAGGACATGTGGTAGTGGCCAGGTACATCAGAGATCTGATGGGACGAAGGTACAAGGTCACGTCCACTGTCTCCCCTAACTGTGTGGGATCATCCACCTTTAGGGCATCTTGCCCATCAGGTGTAAGAGGCGTGGAAGCGATGGGCACTGCACCAAGGAGGTCGCTGAAATGCTCCCCCACAACTCGTGCGTATTGGGCCTGATGCAGCAACAGTGTCCGACGTCTGCGATCTTGCACGATCTCCATACTAAGAAACACCGATGTGGGACTGAGGTCCTTCATCCTGTAGGCAGTCTGAAGGACAGCCTTGGCCTCCTTCACGGCCTCCAGGGATGGAGACACAATCAGAAGGTCATCGACATAGACTAGGATGGCGGTGAACCGCTCGGGTGTCGATAGGATGAAGAGAGAGGGATTTGCCTCGCTCTGTACATATCCCACACGGGTCAAAGTGCCGGTGATCTCCCGGTTCCAACACCGCGGAGACTGGTTAAGGCCATACAAGGACTTGCGCAAGCGCCAGACCTTGTTAGTGTCCTCAAAGTGTGGTGGCTGAGCCACGTAAATCTCCTCATCCACAGAGCCATGGAGGAACGCATTGTTTACGTCCATCTGGTGCAAATCCCAGTCATGCTGGGCCACTACACCAAACCGAGCTCACGCTGAAGTCATGCGGCCAACAGGGGCAAAAGTGCCAGTGTAATCAACGCCCTCAATCTGAGAGTACCCCTTGACGACCAAGCGGGCCTTGTAGCGTTCTAGTGGGCCATTCGGCTTCACTTTCTTGCGAAAGACCCACTTGACCTGAATACCCTTCCTCCCAGGTGGAAGGTCGACAAACTCGTAGACTCTATGCTCTCGGATAGTGCAGAGCTCATCCTCGCAGGCAGCACGCCAAGTGTCAGCATCCTATGATATGAGAGCTTCCCTCAGGGTGCCCAGGTCGGGCGCCATAAAGGGAGAGCTCTGCATGGCAAAGGCACACGCTTCGGTGCTAGGCCTGACGACCACAAGAGCAGCTGCTGCATCACAAGCGATATGGAACTCGCGAGTGGCGAGATCGTGCCCTACGGGGCACCCTCGATGTACCTTTGTGAGCTCAATGTGGACACTCAGGCCTAGTGCCATTGTACCGGGGCCACCACTCGCGATGGTGGGAGAGGGGCGCCTGGGTGCGGGGCCCGACGCTCGCTGGGCTCAGGAATCGAGTGGTCGAAGACGGCCACCAGGCTCACATGAGTAACCGGAGCTCGAGGAGCGTACCTTTGGCTCAGGGACAGGCACAACCACAACTGCTGGGGACTGAGGCAATGCAGGTGATGCCGTGCGAGGAGACGCGTGTGTGGAGGACATGGGGCTGGGTGTGACAGCAAGAGCAGGCAAGACTGGGCCTGACACAGAGGCATGAGTGCCAGCAGGAGCAGATACGAGAGTAGGCGAGACTCGACCAGACACAGAAACAGGAGTGCCCGCAGACGCATGTACTGGCGCAGAAGTAGGCACGGGAACAGATCAGGGACACCTGTGGGGCGTGAAATAGGCTGTACAGGCAAGGTCTCTGGGCCGACCGCGATGATCGCCGGGTCATCAAGGGCCGGAGATCGAGAGGTGAAGGGGACTCGAACGGACACATCAGCCTGGTGAGAGGTGCTCGCTCGCGTAGAAGTCTCCCCCATCTGCCGAAACCCTCACAGGTAGGAACATGTGTGGCAGAGAGTGCCGTGATCGAAGTCAGGTCACGGTAGGTGAGAGACTCAAAAAAGAGTGCGTTGCGTGACTCAATGACGCGGCGATGAGTACGGTCCCAGAAGCGCTAGGCCTTCGACCGCGGGGAAATGCCTACAAACGCACATAAGCGACCCTGAGGTGAGACCTTGGACCCCTGCTGGTCCTCGGTGTACCACACGGAGGCCAAGGATCCCCAGATGCAAGCGAGACAAAGGTCAGCACGGTGTCCAAACCAGAGCTCATACGGTGTAATGTGGTCCGGAAGTGGACCGTGCGAGAGGCGGTTCTAGACCCAAGTCATGTAGGAAAAACCCTCAAAGATAAAGGACTCAAGGAGACCGCACTCAGACCGCATAGCGCGGACCGCATCCTCCATGGTGCGGTCCCAGCGCTCAGAAACACCGTTCTGCTGAGGGGTAGCAGGAGCGGAGACCTGGTGGAGAATCCCGTGCTCAGCAAAGAACCCGTCCATCTTGCCAAGGAACCCACCGCCGCGATCCGAGCGGAAAGTACGTAGCATGTGACGTGACTGACGCTCAGCCATCACTAGTCAGAGTCGAACCGCAAGGGCGGCGTCGCTCTTCTGATGCAGGCTGTAGACCCACAGCATCCGGGTAAAGCCGTCAGTCAGATTCAGAACATACCGGCCCCAATCAGATAGGGACTCGACAAGAAGAGGACCGAGAAGGTCTGGGTGAACTAGCTCGAGAGGCCGAAGCGCTCGGGAACGAGGGTCAAGGTAGGAGCATCTGTGCATCTTCCCCTGAGCGCAAAAGAGACAGTCGGTCTTGGGTGGCTTATCGAAAGAAGTCGCGTCAAGACCGAGAGCTGGCTGTATCCGAATGAGCTTTGACACAGTATTGAAGCCCACATGACACAGACGGCGATGAGGCAACCGCTGGTGTTCTGGAGACACAACATCAGTGACAAAGACCCGACCGGAGGAGGAAGGAGAGCAAGGTGAGGAGGTCCGAGAGACGCGATACAGATCATCGACGACTAAGGCACGAAGGACAACACTGCGAGTGTCAGTAGCAGTCACAGTTGCTGAGTCTACGGTATGCTCCACAGAGAGACCCATCAGTGTGCAGACACGTACAGAAAGCAGGCTGAGCTCAAGATCAGGCACAAACAACACGTCGGAAAGGTACAAGGTGCCAGACAGACCGTTGAAACATACAACCCCAACACCATGCACTGGCAAGGACTGACCAGAGCCTTTACGGACGGAACAAAAAGACGTGACAGGACCGAGAACAACAAAATCACTACTACGACACGTCATGTGATGAGTGGCAGTAAAATCAATGATCCAAGTGTCACCGGAGTCACGACTGGTGGACGTCACTGTACAACGGGAAATGGAACCCTCGGCATTAGAGGGACGCTCAGCCATCAGTGGGGAGGAACGACGCAGGGCACAAAGATGAGACTCATGAACCCAATTGGTGCAGTCAGGCCCATTATCATCACATGCTGACTGTGCTCCCCCACACGCATCGTCACGACCCACAGGAACGGACGGACAGACAGTCTGTGGACCACCCAACGATGACAACACACTCGTACCTCCCTGAAAGCGAAGTGCCAGAAGGTGTCGGACCTCAGCGATGGTGCGGTCGCGTGGGTCCGGATCACTGCTTCTCGCCGGTGAAGAAGCGGGAATACCTGGAGTCGTGGCCGTCACGCGTCCGGAAGATGGCGAGGATGACGTGCTGGACATGGAACAAACGGTGTGTGTAGCCTAGAGCCCACGAGTAATCCATGCCCACTCGAGCGGCTGCTGGCATTTGGAGTAGCGATGGGCGCCAGCAGAGTTGTAGCAGTGAACAGAAGGTCCACTGCTACCATTGGATGACGAATGCTGCTGTGAGTGCTGGTGACCTGATCCACGCTTCGCCTTCTTCTTCTTCCCCTGAGCTGCTGTTGTTATACCCTGTGTCTGAGTGGGTGTGGGTAGGGCCGAAGAGGAGGAGGAAGATGAGAACGTGATGGAGGATGAAGAAGGAGACTGAAGGAGGGAAGATGGTGGTGATGCGACAACTACGGCAGCAAAAGAAGTCTCCTGATGGACCACGGCTGCCTCTCGTGCTGAAGTCACCTGGAGGAAGAGCTGATGCGCCCAGGGGAGAAGCTGTAGAGTGGCTGAAAAGGGCTCAAGGACAGCGTTGCTGTACCATGTGAAGATGTCTGTGTACTCAAGGCGAACTCCGAGCATCATCATACGGAGCGCCCAAAGCTCTGTGCCTCCTGAGGTCCCAAGGCACGTGCAGATGCGCATGGCGCATCGCCAGTAATCGGCTGCAGGCTCTGCAGGCCCCTGACGGAGAGAGTGGAAGGCACGAATGTGTGATGCACAAGTGGCGTGCGTCTCTGCGGCCAGCAGGGAAAAGGCCAGATCCCAACCTCCACGTGGATCGGTGACAGTGCCTGTATCGGCCTCGCCAAAGAAGGGGCGGAAATCGACGACGGTCTCGCGTGCCATGGCATAGAGGAGTCTGCGCATCGCCCTGGCTGCTGTCAGTACCTGTGCTGGGTCTGTAGGCTGATAGTAGGGCCACACTCCCTCTGAAGTAGCCCAAACCTGAAAGAGGATCTCCCAGCAGTCGAAGTCGTCCTCACTGATGTACCGTGGAGGTGGTGCCTCAAAGTCATTGGGTTGCCGCTCCGTGGGGAGAGCAACCGCAGGCTCAGGAGGACGAGGGATGGGGAAGACTCCTGGAAGGGGATATTCACTGGGATAGTCGGGTGACGATCGTATCAGAGGAAACCGAGGAGATGTGGTGCCTGTCTTCAGCTGACGGAGGCGCTCCTGAAAAACTCGAATCTCATGATCCGGGGAGTCGCCTATGATGCCTTGCATGAATGGATCATCATCGAGGAGGTCAAGAGGTGGTGGGTCAGGTCTACCTCCTGTCATGGGTGCCTGAGCCGAATGTTGTGTAGAGACCGCAACGCCGGTAGCTCCCTCGGAAACCTGCCGTGGGACCGTGGACTAGGCACGCAGAAGCTCAGTCAGCGTGCGGATGGCATCAGTCTGCCCCCGCTGTAGGCGACGCATCTCATCCTGCTGGCTTTGCAGGTCCTCAATGGCCTGCGAATGTGGGCTCAGGACCCCAAAAGAAGAGGAGGAGGGATCACCTATCCCCTCCCCCTTGTCAGACGAGTTCATGTTGCCTCTCAGTATGGGTTGACAGGCCAGGTTTGTCGGCTTTCAAAATCGTCAGCGTCTCTCGAGGAGTTGAGACGCTGGCAACTTTTGACTGTTTGGCCAAAATATGGCTATGGAAGTATGGTGCTGACGTCAGCAGGTGGTTGCTGATGTCAGCACGACCTGATGACGTCAGCAAGCAAAACTGCTGACATCAGCTCGACTCCCTCTTCCCTTTTTTTCTTTTTTTTTCTTTTATTTTTCTCTCGCGGTTCTGCGCGAGCGTGCAGCCGCTCCGCGGCGGCTGCGCAGAAGTTGCGTGGAAGTCGCGTAGCAGCTTCCGCTCAGCTGGTGCTGCAGCTGTGCTGTCAGCTGCAGCAGCAGCTACGTGGCTGCGTGCGGAGCAGTGGCAGCAGCGGCTGCGCAATGCCGCTACTGCTGCTGCGCGCTGCGGCTGCTACTCGCTGTCGCTGCCGCGCGCTGCTGCTGCTACCCCTGCTGCGCTGCTATTACTGCAGCTGCTGCTACTCTGGTGCTGCCGCCGTGGTTGCCGCTGCTGCTGCTGCGCTGCTCTTACCGCCACTGCTACTGCTCTGCTGCTGCCGCCGCTGCTGCCGCAACGTTGTTGTTGCCGCGGCCGCCACTGCGGCTGCGGACGGCGGCTAAACTCGCGGCAACCGCCACGCGCTGCTGTAGCTGCTGCTACGACGCTGTTGCTGCCGCTGCTGCTGCAGCTCTGCTGCTATGCTGTTGCTGGAATGGTGGCAACACCGCTACTACAGTCTCACATGATGGGTGTGGACTGCGTCGACGGCGACCGGCTGTCTTCGACAGGCCCCAGTGGATCTGCTGCAGTGGTGACTCTCAGTAGTGCTACTCTGCTGCGTCTCTCCTGCGCAGCTCATTGAGAACTGTCTCACTGCTCTGATACCATGAGAAGATGCAAGGAAGCTTCCTTCGTAGAAGGCACAGCAAGGAGTAACGGTGACATCTGGGGCTCTGGAACAGTGGTCGGTCAGCTCCAGGCGGGTAGTCCGCCGCCTGTCGTCGCGCCGGTGTCACCAGGGCCGCCTGCCTCAGTGATCTGCACGAGTATGGACACGGCCGAGTGGTCACAGTAAACTGTACAGGAACGGCACAAAGCACAACAGTAGGACTGTTGCTGCAGAGATGGCCGTTGTTGCAAGGATGGTGATGTCTGAGGGTGCAGATGTTGTAGATGCAATGGCTACGGCTGTGGAGTTGTGGATGGCGGAAGCGGCTGTAGACACAACAGAGGTTGCAGAAGCTGTCGAGGAAGCCACAGCAGTTGCGGCTATGGCTAATTGCGTCCCAATATCTGCCGCTGCCGCACCTATGGGTCCAGCTACTACTGTGGCCTCAGTGTATGACTCCGCAGCACGTCCCGCGGACGTTGAGGCAGAGGCGCGTGCTGCGCGGGTTGCTGCGGCAAATGTGGCAGCAGCTGCAGCGGCGGCGTCTATCACAGCGCAAGCGGCTCAGGTGAGCTTATGTGCAAGCTCTATTGTATCGCGACGCACAGTGGAGTACAAAGACACGGGAGCGGATCTGTGTAGCGGCTCGACCCCCCCGGAGGAAGCACGATGACTGGGGCTTACCGGGCTTTGTGGTGCAGCCCGCGACGAATATGGGATGTCCTCAGTTGCATGCACGTCGTCTCTCTGGTGACTCGACCCGCGCGCCGGCCACTCCACGTGGTGCTCGGCAGAAGATGACGCACCCGGCAGCTCCGAGGAAGCCAGCTTGGCACCTCGCACCACTACACTGGTGCGTGCACGACAGTGGTGGATGCTGCTACTGCTATCGCGCTCAAGATTGGCACGACTCCCACCGACCCCACTACGCGGCAGATCCTTTGCTTGCGACTGCCAATGCTGTTGCTGCTGCTGCTGCTGCTGCTGCTGCTGCTGCTGCTGCTGCTGTTGCTGCTGCTTCTCCTGTTGCTGCTGCTGCTGCTACTGCTACAGTTGCTGCTGCTGCTGTTGCTGCTGCTCCTGCTGCTGGTGCTGCTGTTGCTGCTGCTCCTGCTGCTGCTGCTGTTCTTGCTGTTGGTGCTGCTAATGCTGCTCCCAATGCTCCTGTTCCTGCAACTGGGTCTGGACCTGGTGATGTAGTAGCTAGGGACGAAGACGTGAGGGCAGACGCCACTGCAGTCTCTTCTGTCATTGCTCCTCCTGCTGCGACAGGAGTGGCTGCGAATGCAAACGCCGTTGCCGGCGTGGCAATGGCTGTTGGTGCTGCAGCCGCAGCTGCCTGGCAGTTGGCGCTGTGTATTGGTTGCGACTGGACACCCACAAGTGCCGACTCGGACGTGACGTAAGCAGCAGCGGGTTGGTCAACTGTGGCCAACCCCGCTCCTGTGAGAGCAGGTGCGGCAGCCTTACGTCTGCCTTGCGGCTGCCTTGCGCCTGCCTTGCCGTGCGGCTGCCTTGTCTTGCGGCTGCCTTGATTTGCGGTTGCCTTGCCTTGCGGTTCAGTGCTGTGGTTGCCACTGCCGATCCGGCCGCGGCTGCAACTGCTATTGACGAAGTAGCTGCTGCGGCTGCTCATGCGTGATTAGCAGCGCGTAGAGGAAGCAGTCCGAGCTCGGCCCTAGCTGTGGCTGTGGCTAGAACTGCTGATGGCAAGCTAGAGTGCCGGCGGAAGTGTAGATGGCGGCAAGAGAGGTGCCGCCAAGGATGGCGAGGCTGAGCCAAGAGGAGGCTCCCTCTCTCCCTCAATCGCTCTGATACCAGAGGATAGGGACACCTAGCAAGAGGTAGAGCGAGGGAAGTAGAGTAGAACCCAATAAGCTTTGGGCGAGAGAGCCATGAAAGCTAGCGTGTGAAATGTTGAGCGAAGAAACGCGCAAGTGAACGAGTCACACGAGGTGGAGGTGTTGCGTGAGCGGGGAAGGCCTAGAGGCGGCGAGCGAGCAAACGGCGAGATCGCTCAAGCTCGCTGCCCTCGTGGGTATTGAACAGGCACCACTTGACTACTAATTTATCCCAGCCCCTGTCTAGTCCTGTTTGAGGGAGCATCCGGTAGGCACTATACAAGTCCACCACACACAACCAAATTGTATGCAACCTCAATGTGCTTGTGCAATCCCCTGCTGACTGAGTCAAGGAACTGTCCGTCGTGAAGCCGTCACACCACCACTTGAGCTACGGCGTCAGCGCTGACATCCCTCCAGCGTTAGTCACATGCGTCAGTGCTGTGGGTGTGCAGCCAGGCCAGAGGTCATGTGTCTGTGACACATAGTCCAACACTTTCCACTTTCTTCCAAGGTGATAAGTCTTGTTTGGGTGAATTGCTCATGACCTGCTCCCCCATGCTGCATTCAAGCCCTCACACGTGGGGGCAGTAACAGCCTAGTCGTCCACGTAAATGGGGATTGTCAGGAGTTCCACTGGTGATAATACTTACACCCAAGTGGGGAAAATCTAGAGACTGAAGTGACGGTCTGCGAGAACCACTCTGCCCATCATTGCTAGTAGCTCGTTTAAGTGTGAGTTTTACAATGTTAGAAAACAGCCATATTGATGTTGGTGATACTGACATGCAGGAAGCAGCAGTTAAAGCCTCTTCAGTCACCTGTCACTTGCTGGGGACAAAAGAGGTCTTCACCCCCTTCACGGCTTAAGCTGAACTTCAATGTAGGCATGCACGCATACCCCACCCAAAAGATGGTGAGAAGCGCCACAAAACAAACACAAGTTTTGAGACTTTTTTCAGGACCAGAATACCACCTACCTCTCACCCTCTCACAAAGCACATATCTACTTGCGTCGATGATTGTTGCAGCAACAGTAGACGGCCCGTCCAGCTGGTCAGTGTCCGCATGACTTCTGCATGCGGCTGCAACCAATGCGACACTTTAAACGCTAGTCTTGGGCTGTCCGACTGCACGCCCTCAATTTAAACCATGGTGCCTCTGAGGATGAAGAGGCGCATGAACAGTGAGAGGAGACCGCCCATGCAACGAATGCTGCTGGAAGAACTGCTGCTGATGGTGCTGCGGCCCATGTTGCTGCTGCTGCTGCTGCTGCTGCTGCTGCTGCACTAGCTGCTGCTGCTGCACTAGCTGCTGCTTCTGTGGCTGCTGCACTTGCTGCTGCTGTTGCTGCTGCTGCTGCTGCTGCTGTTGCGCCTGCTGCTGCTGCTGATGCAGTCCCGACTGCTGCGGCTGGCCTGTCTGGTGGGTACCCTGCTGCTGCATCGGATGTTGCTGCTGTTGGTTCAGCCCTTGATGCTGGGGGTGCGTCTGCTGCTGCTGCTGCTGCTGCTGCTGCTGCACTAGCTGCTGCTTCTGTGGCTGCTGCACTTGCTGCTGCTGTTGCTGCTGCTGCTGCTGCTGCTGTTGCGCCTGCTGCTGCTGCTGATGCAGTCCCGACTGCTGCGGCTGGCCTGTCTGGTGGGTACCCTGCTGCTGCATCGGATGTTGCTGCTGTTGGTTCAGCCCTTGATGCTGGGGGTGCGTCTGCTGCTGCTGTTGAATTGGCTGTTGCAGTGGCGGCACAGGAGCATGTCCCGCAGTCGGCTGCTGCTGCAGGGGCTGCTGCTGGTCCTCCAAACGCAGGTAGGGCTCAAAGAGCACGGTCAGCGGGTGCGGGTCATGGCGCAGCACCTTCGCCGCACGGTGGAACTCCTCCCGCAGAACGCGGATGGAGCTGCGGTCCACCACGCGGCCCAGGTCGTGCGCCACATCAAACGGGTCCTCGATGCAGATGAGGTGACGCTCGTTGCCAATGCGCCGCGTCCACTCCTTCTCCTCCTTGCTGCTCTTGCACGTGCACCACCGCAAAACACAGGAAACAACTGGCCATTCACTGCCTAGGGTACATGGGAGACAGCTCTTCTGACCCATTGCGACCCACAACTTTTCATACAACTGCAGCTGCGGCAACTGTGGCTGTTGCAGCTACAGCAACTGTGGCTGCACTGCAGCGGAAGCGGCTGCGACTATCCCTCAGCTCCCCTCCAGTCTCTTGCAACCTGAGTGAGCACAACACCGACCCCACAGCTGTCTCCCCTTGCAACTCCCCGCGATGCCGACAAGCTGCAGCCTCCTTTCCGCAACCATGCATGCACCACAACCAAACAACTCCTTAGGCAGCCACCATTAGGACGAACCAGCGGAAAACACCAACCCACTCCTCGCCACCTTTGCCCCAGCAGATCCAACACACCACGCAGGACTAACCTGAGGAAGCCGCCTGTGCGCACGCTGATGACGGTGCGGTTATAGTCGTGGCGGAACGCCCAATACTCAAAGAACGCTGCCAACAGCTCCGCCACTGTCTCACGATTGCCGCTGCCAAAGCCAGCAAGTGAGTCCACGGCATCATAGTAGGAGCACGCCATGTCGCCCACCACCGCCGTGTACGTGTGCGGCTGCAGCGCCTGTTCAGGTTGCCCACATTAGGAACAGAGAACAGACACAGGGTCACCACTCGCACTTCACCAGAGGCGGAAACGGAGCTGCAGACACGCAACCGAGTGGTTGCGCATGCCATGTTCTGTCCTCACAGGACAATGCCTCTGGCAGCGGCACGCCGGCATTCAGAGATGCCGGATTGGCTTTGAGGTGTGCCCTACCCAGGGACCATCCGTATGCACTTCACCGAACAACCCGCCCAAGCATTCACCCACAAGAGAGCATGGAAAAAACCAGACTAGGCAAGTCATGGGCGCAGTGCACTGTGCCGTTGCAACTTCACCCTCTGGAGTCGGGGTCACAAAGCCATCTCTAGACGGAGCGAGGGCTTCATGGCCGCGTGTTTGCATGCGCACCTGCAGTGACGGAAGAATGGGCGGTCTCCTCTGCTGTAGAAAGTGGATGCACATCAGCACGTATCTGCGCCACGACAAAACGCCACACAGCATCGCACGAATACATGCAGCTCCCCATCTGTGAGGCTTCACAGCCTGAAGGCACAGGAGAGGGCGAGCACAGGAGACTGCAGGCAGAGGAGCAATCAGGCCCAAGAGGCACTTGAACAAAGCAACACAGGGATTGAGGTCTTGACTAGGAGGCCAGCACAGGCGGACACCAATCACCTCGAGGAAAACAGGTCGGGCGAAGAACAACCCTCCCCAGCAGTCAAAGGAGTCTGGGTAGGCTGCAGCAGCTGAGGTGTGGAGCTGGCACTGGATACCCAAGTCCTGAGAGATGGTTAGCCAACAAGCGGCCAACACAAGCTCAGGTCACAAGACCACTCACACACGACCAATCACACAGGGCCACTCACAGAAGATCGCTCACACATAGAAGCACAGAACAAAGGGAAAAACAATGAAACGGATACAAAAAAGTCCATGTGCCTTCCAAGCACACGCTCTGAGCAACGTCCCCCACGTGCACACTCACGCATAGGACGAGAGCGTGCCCCGGTAGGTCTGGTTGACCTGGCGCTGGCGCGCCCAGTGCTTGACGAGGAAGGCGAGGTGGCGCAGGCGTGGGTCGACGCGCGCGTAGTCTCGCAGCAGGCGCGTGTTGTGCACCGCCATCAGGTTGTTCACACACATGTCGCAAGCCACGCCTGTGACAGCGTCGTCGCGGAACTTCACAATGGGCACGCGCGCATGCGTCAGCGCCTGCGCAAGCTCCCATGCACACAGACACACGCAGGCCNCAAAGCCATCTCTAGACGGAGCGAGGGCTTCATGGCCGCGTGTTTGCATGCGCACCTGCAGTGACGGAAGAATGGGCGGTCTCCTCTGCTGTAGAAAGTGGATGCACATCAGCACGTATCTGCGCCACGACAAAACGCCACACAGCATCGCACGAATACATGCAGCTCCCCATCTGTGATGCTTCACAGCCTGAAGGCACAGGAGACTGCAGGCAGAGGAGCAATCAGGCCCAAGAGGCACTTGAACAAAGCAACACAGGGATTGAGGTCTTGACTAGGAGGCCAGCACAGGCGGACACCAATTGCCTCGAGGAAAACAGGTCGGGCGAAGAACAACCCTCCCCAGCAGTCAAAGGAGTCTGGGGAGGCTGCAGCAGCTGAGGTGTGGAGCTGGCACTGGATACCCAAGTCCTGAGAGATGGTTAGCCAACAAGCGGCCAACACAGGCTTAGGTCACAAGACCACTCTCACACGACCAATCACACAGGACCACTCACAGAAGATCGCTCACACATAGAAGCACAGAACAAAGGGAAAAACAATGAAACGGATACAAAAAAGTCCATGTGCCTTCCAAGCACACGCTCTGGGCACCGTCCCCCACGTGCACACTCACGCATAGGACGAGAGCGTGCCGCGGTAGGTCTGGTTGACCTGGCGCTGGCGCGCCCAGTGCTTGACAAGGAAGGCGAGGTGGCGCAGGCGTGGGTCGACGCGCGCGTAGTCTCGCAGCAGGCGCGTGTTGTGCACCGCCATCAGGTTGTTCACACACATGTCGCAAGCCACGCCTGTGACAGCGTCGTCGCGGAACTTCACAATGGGCACGCGCGCATGCGTCAGCGCCTGCGCAAGCTCCCATGCACACAGACACACGCAGGCCAGGCTGCTTTGGCGAGGTTGGAGGACAAACGAGCGAGGAAAGAGAGAGGGGAG